>JAVYIG010009838.1:0-74370 GCA_035222895.1 Strongylocentrotus droebachiensis
AAAGGGGCTCTAATTACCCTTTAATTAGGGGTGCATGCATGTTATGGGGCATTTTGAAAAGGGGATAGGGGCTCATATAAAAAAGGAAAAAGGGCACTTTTCGAAGGAAATATAGTACTTATTAGAAAGGAAAAGGGGCACGTGTCAAAACAAAAGAGGCACTTAACATAGGTGAAAAGTGGCATTTAAGAGAAAGGGAAGAGGTTCTTTTTACGAAGGTAAAAGTGCGCTTATTAAAAAGGAAAAGGGCCCCCGAGTAAAAAATATCAGAGCCTGAAAGGGGGAACTTCTTCGCACCTAAAAAGAGGTACTCATCAGAGATGAAATGAGAGGAAAAAGACAGTTATTAGAAAAATAAATTGGGCACTTGTCCTGTGTAAAAAGGGGCACTTTTGGGGAACCTGAAAAATGCCACCCCCCCCCCCCCCTGCCCCTCCACCGGGAGTGCTGCTTCTGGCATGATGGGCGCAAAAGAGGAAAAAATACCGGGAAATCATGTAGACTTCACCAAATTGAATTAGAAATAAACCACGTTTTAATTTTATTTGGGGTCAACTGCTCCCCCCCCCCCATCGGTACGCTAGTGTTGACCAACTAGGCCCACCAAAAAAAAAAAGATGTTGTAAACTTGTATTGCCCTTTAGCCTTTAGTTTAGGTGCCAATACATGGGTCGGTTGGGAAAGAAAATTCTCCCTCTTTGGGCTGATATTTCTCAGTTTTGAATGTTTTGAATTGTTTCCTCTAAAAAACGGTTTTAAAAAAAATCTGAAAAAAGCCGACCGTTCGGTCGCAAAGGGCAATCCAACATTTTTTGTTTTGTTTAGGCCCTAGGCCTAGGGGGGGTCTATTATTATGTTGGTCAGAAAAAAAGACAGGAAAACATAAACTCATGAATATTCAACTTGCATTGCGTAATCGGGTACAAACTTATTATTCATGAGGTGGATCAGGCTTAGAGTTGCCGTTTTCTGAGCGTCAGGCACAGTTTTTCTTCGTGTTTTGTGTGTTATTATGTGATTTATTAGATTTTGCTGTGTCGTTCAATTATGGATAGGGTCCTGATATCAGTTAAACTTATTCAATCTCAGAAATTGAGTAAATGTGCAGAAAATGCAACAGTAATGACAGTGCATATCAACCCGTCGCAAAATGGTGGCGAACTACGGAGTGAAGTGGCTCGCCTATCGGGCAGTCCCCCGCTGATATCCGTCTGATCTTCGCTGGAAAATTGATAGATGACGTGCAAACTATGGAGGTGGGTGTCAATGTTAATCGACTTTTCCTTAAAGTCCTAATTAGGCCTTATTGCCACATGTAAAATGTATAAGCTATCTACAGTCAACCTGATGAATACTTGACATGATTCATGATCACCATTAATAAATAGAAGGATATTGATAAGTGTTTGTCACTGATGATGTGTTTTGTGCTCACATACATGTATCTCCCTACACACACCCCGGTGGGGTCACTCAATGAGACTTCCGGACCGCATGACCGTTACCAAAATCGCGGAAAAAGGCGTCAATTTCAAGCAATGCCCGCGGACAAAATATTCCTCAAAATAAAGAAAATAGGGGTGCACAGGTGTCCTCGAAATTGATAAATAGAGGTCAGGAAAAGGGAAAAGAGAAAACCGGGAAGGGAAAAGAGAAAACCAGGAAGAAAAATTCTCGGAGCCGAGTCTTGTCCTTGAAATATGGTAAAATAGGGGTAAATTTGCGAAAGTGTCCTTACAATCTTATAAATAGGGGTATTCCAAAGTACGATTTTGTCCTCGTTTTGACGTAAAAAAGGGGGTTAAATTTCACAAAATGTCCTTGAAATTAACCGCAAAAGGGGGTTATATGCATTTGTGGTAACGGTCATGCGGTCCGGAAGTCACATTGAGTGACCCCACCGGGACACACACCCTCTGACCCTGGCCCTGTACTGCACCATTTCTGCACTTCATGCCATGCCATGGCACTCCATGCAAGTTTCAAGTACTCGTCTCACATACCATCCCACTAAAGCTCCCTGAGCCGAGTGAGCTGGTTAAATGATTAATTCATCAAGTATCAAGTTGGAAACGATGAATCACTGTAATAACTAGTGTATAAATAAAATTGTTACGCTTACACTAAGGGCTATCAATTCTAATCTTTCATCGTATGTAGACGGAAAATTATTTTTTGTTTGGGGATATGTTCGACGAGACTACCTCTGGTTTCACCAAAGAGGAGAGCATCAGCAGACTAAATTTGTTATTAAATTTTTGTTCCAAGCAGACAGATTTGTCTGTTTATTAAATTAAATTGATTAGATTGTAACTTACTTATTGGTCTCTTTCACACAGAAAGACAAAGTATATCATCTACAACTGTACATATAGGCAAAGGATGAGTCTCAACTTAGACAGAAAAACATTTGTTTATTGTTGACAGTCTCCTCCATAGATTC
The DNA here is from genome assembly GCA_035222895.1 of Strongylocentrotus droebachiensis. Taxonomy (NCBI): domain Eukaryota; kingdom Metazoa; phylum Echinodermata; class Echinoidea; order Camarodonta; family Strongylocentrotidae; genus Strongylocentrotus; species Strongylocentrotus droebachiensis. The sequence goes on from JAVYIG010009838.1 coordinate 2,444, forward strand.
GGTAAAGCCAGACGTAGTCCCAGCGGAACATATATCCCTCAACGAAATGGACTGATTTTTCATTCAGTCTAATCCCCACTTGGCATCATGCTCATGAATCTAACCTCTACCTTTTTGTCTTAACTTTTCATCAAGGATCTGAGGATATGTGAGAACACAATGATACACGCTGTTCCTGCCCAGAGGATTCAATGTTGCAGTGATAGACGTGAGCCTATCGAAGATGAAGGAATCAAACCACAACCAGTGCATGTTCTCATGGAGTCGAGGATAATAGATGAAGGTTTGTGTTGAGCCTACTACTACATGAACTAGGTGTTAACAAATATTTAAAAAGAAGGAAAAGATGGTAAACATTTTACTCTTTTGATTTTGGTAGTTAACTCTAAAGGAAAAACTTGTATCAGACTGAGATTTACATCGTTTAAAACAGTTGAGTATGTCAAATTCATTTGGAGTTGATTTTTGTGATATATCTGCTTATATTCTTTACAAAATAGATCACTGAATATTAGATCATTCTAAGATTCAAGTCCTTGTAATTTGTAGTAATTCTGAAGAAAAAAAACCCACACCAATACCATTGTGGGTAGCACCTGAAATTCTTCAGCACCTCCTTTGCCCAATAGCATTGCCTAGTATATAATGGGTAGCAATAGGTGTCCAATGTGTGACAGGTGCAATGAATGACAAAATGATGTGTATGTGCTAAAAATCTATTTTAATAAGAACAACGTCTGAAAAGATTAGTAATTCAGTTATAATTATAATACATATCAATGTGTAATACATATCTGAACATGGTTATAAAGGCCACTTGAAAAACTGCTTCTTTGATTTATAGGCAAGCTACATTTTATGTTTCCTACTTTTCAGTTTTGTTGAAAATATAGGAGAGAGAGATGGGGAGGGGAGGCAAAGAGAACAATAAGGAGGAGAAGAAGAAGAGGAGGAAGGAGGAGGAGAACATGAGGAAAAAATGAAAGAAGAACTAAGGAAGAAAGAAAAGGAATTAGGAAAAGGAAAACAAGAATAAGAGCAGGTCAATGATGTGATATGAATGAGAACAAGAGAGTAAATATTAACAGAAATGTCTTTTCATTGTAGATCAGAGAAATCCTGAAACTCCTGATGTTGATCTTGCGTCATCCGTTCGTCCTAGCTTCTATGTGTATTGTAAGAGTCATTGCCGCTCAGTCCAGCCCGGCAAGCTCAGAGTATGCTGTAAAATATGCAAGGATAATGCTTTTATTGTCAAAGAGGTAACCATTTATCAGAGAACATGTTCATATTCAAAACCCTTTTCTTTAATTCTGTCAGAAAAAATAATAAATTCATTCGAAGTAAGTAAATATGATGCAATTTTCGAGAGGATCAATACTTTAAGGGACCTTCTCACTCATGAAGTATGATATACTTTGAGATAAAAGTTTTACCCAAAGTTGTTTTCATTCAAACTGAATATGAGGTTTAAACAGTCTTTTTTACCCAGTAATAAACTAACACCTATCAGGTCCACTGGCCCTTTGCGTGTATCAATCTGCTAGAAAATAAATGTAGAATTTCAGGGGGAAAAAATTATATAGAAGTTGTCTTGAGAAACGCAACCTTTTTTTGTAACCTGTGCACATAATAATAATATATATTTTATTTTTTAAACAACACTCTTCAATTTGAAATCCTGTTTTTATTTGTTTCTACTCCTTTGTTCTGTGTAGGATCCTGTATGTTGGGATGATGTGATTCTCTCTAATAGGATATCAGGAAGCTGCCTTGTACCAGGATGTCAAGGTCAAAAAGCTGTAAGATCATTATCTCTTTTTGTACATATTTAACCGTGATGTCAAATTAAATCTAGCTTGGATTTGATGGAGGCATGGGTACAACAAAGTGTACAAATGAATCTCTGGCAGCCTGGTTACATGTATTTTGCAAGATTTTGCTAGACCTCCATTCAACCCAAGCAATTGTAGGAGTACTAAACTTTATTGGATAACTTGTCAATATTGTCTGATTTATTTTAACATAATTGGACACAAAATTAGTTGAATTAGCAGCCTTCTGTCTGTAAAGAGATATTCTTTAAATCAATCTTTGTCTTATGAAATGATATTCATATATCTTTGTAAATTTCATGGCATAGTGATAAGGTCAAAGAGTCATGTGGAAATGTCATTGTCGGCCAATTATAAAGAGTTCAAAATATTTATTGTATTTCTCAATTTATAACATCACATTTTATTTTTTACAAAGTTCTTAATTCTTTGGCACTTGTTTGAAATGACCAGAATAAAAAGTTATAAGAATTGTTTCTTAGATGGATTTTATTTATTCTTTAAATTGTTGATCACTATAATTTACCTGTTAAATTCATAAACTGTAGTTAAGAATATTTTCCTTTGATATTGCACTTATGTACTCCTCCAAAATAAAGCCAGGCTCTATAGGGTTGAGTCTATTTTGTGTCTGATTATCTCTTTTTCATTTCTCTTATGACAGGAATTCTTCTTCAAGTGTTCATCCCATGCATTGTCAGTGAATGATCAATTCACAGTCCTACCTCTAGTAAAGACCAATACAAGAAGAGTTATATGCATCACATGTGCAGATGTATTGTAAGTACAGTCAAACCTACTTTACGTGACCTCCTCTATATACATGTATAAAGACCTTTTTTTTTTTTTTCTGTTGACTATGGTTTCTCATTGAAACCTGTATTTAACGAACCTGTACATAAAGACCACTTTTCTTGTCTCCCTTGGGTGGTATTTATAGACAGGTTTCACTGTATATCCAAACTACTCAACTGTCATGTTAATGTTTAATTTTAAGGATTTAGTTGAATTGATTACTTACATGAAGGTAGTTGGCTCAGTTGATAGAACATGTAACGTTGGCACCAAAGATCGTGGGCTCGATTTCCAGCTCATATAAATGACTGAAGCCTGTTTTGTTTATTATTAATATGCACTTTCCCTGTCCCATAGATATAAGCTAAGCTAGAGGAAACACTCTTTCCTACACATAGGATGGAGGCCCAGTCTGCAGTAGAGTCCCTCTCCACACTTCCTAAAACATCTCCCTTTAGTGTTTGCATGAAATCAAGTTGTAGTGTCATGATATGTAAAATAGTTAGGGGCAGTACATGCCCATTCTGATCTTCAGTGTAATTTTGTATGCTGTGTAATTACTTATACATTTTCAAGGAATACACATCTTTAAAAATGTGTGTCTTATTACATTTGATGTAATTTTTTTGTAGAAAAATAAATCTATCCAGTCGTATCTCACTATGGTCCTGCATATCTAACAATCTTTGTCATCTTTTCCTTTTTTTTCTCAGAACATCAGTATTAGTCTTCCCATGTTCAGCATCTCATGTGATGTGTTTAGACTGTTTTACCCAGTACTGCAGATTGTGTTTAGATGAGAGGAGGTTCATTCAGAGTCCTGAGCTAGGATACACCTTACCATGCCCAGGTGAGAGATGACAGATTCATCAAAGTTTACCACTTTACCAGCTTTTTGGACTGCCACACTCAACTTTCATCACACATGCCCTTTAATCCTGTACACATACATGTATGTAAATGTAAATAACATACATTGTATGTAAATAAATGTAAATAAATGCCAATACAACATAAATAACATATTTAAATGTATGTAGATAAATGTAAATACATTCATAGAACTCTAACTCTTTACCAGCTTTTGTAGGCAGCTGGAACAGTGGACTACCACACTCAACTTTTGTCAAAAATACCCTTTAATCCTGTATACAAACTGTATATACATGTATGTAAATGTGAATCAATAGAAAATAAAGACTTGAATTGAATTGGCTCTTGACAGAATGTTAATTGATGCCTTTTTTTATCTTCCATTCTTTTTTTTTTTCGACATTACTACCATCACAATATTCAAGAATTTGATAGCTGCTTAATGAGCAAATAAAGATTAGGAAATTGAGTTCTACTTGTACCACTAGAAAATGTTGCCCACAATGTGCTAAATGCATGATATGTGCATTGTAACTTCTATCTTCTATCTGAAAATTGCAATTTTCCAGCAAGTTTTTGAGTTCATTTCTTTTAACTGCCATCCTTGAATGCACTTAATATTGTATTTTCTTTGATTTGATTTGATTTGTCCTCTCAGCTGGATGTGAAGATTCTCTCATCAAAGACACACATCATTTCCTGGTGCTGGGAAAAGAACAGGTATACTTATTTGAATTTCACAGGGAAACCTTTTGGAATTATGATGAAATAGTCATCAAAGTTAGTGTGTTAGTATGTTAGAACATGCAGAAAATCGTGTTCTAATGGTAGGCTTATGTCTGTTACTTATGATTCATGTTTTTATCATCTGAACACTTTTCAATGTGCTGGATGTAAAATCCTGCCTAAAAGTATATAATATGTGCATCATCAACTTTGTTAACTGTTCTTAATTTTGAAAGAGGAGGTGACATTGACTAACTTTAGTCATCTTCATAGTCATCATTTCCATCAAACCACACATTTTCATTTTTTCTGTTAAAACCAAAAGGATTGGTTGGATACATGTCTCTTTTACTACTTGCTAAAGTCTACCCATACTAGTATGTGTCACGATCGATACCCATTTTCTCCTTTATGCACAGTATGGCCGATACAAGAGATTTGGTACTGAGGAGTATCTTCTGAGTGAGGGTGGGGTCCTGTGCCCCTCCCCAGGGTGTGGGGCTGGTATTCTACCAGAGTCTGATGGTGAGAGGAGAGTGGAATGCTTGAAGGAGGAAGGCTTTGGATGCGGGGTGAGAGCTTCAGTTCCTCATCTCTTTCTTTTGTGTAAAAGATCATCCCTTCGAAAGCTGTCACTTTCACTCTTTAGCGATGAATGCACTCAATGGCATATTTTTTTTTGTGCTGTTGATCACCTCGCCCAATGTCTTTACAGTATCATTGCAAGTCGTAAAGAGCTTTTGTATTGGAATTATAACAACTAAATTATTAAAACCCATAGTAAATTTGATTTTAAAAATTAAAAAAATTAAAAAAATTACTAGGGCTTTTAATAATTAAGTAAATAAAGCTTAACTCAATAACGAAAGGTGGACTGGGTGAATTACGGCCTTATGCAAATACTTTTAGATGTAAGCTTTATGTCAGATTCTCAAGAAACATAATTAGGGATAATTCAATTTTGTTCACAAACTCAAAAAATTGCAAAACTTGGTAAGGGTATGAATAATTTAGTTTCTAACTGTTTTTATTATATGAAGATTTAAGTGGATTGAGATAGTTGTGAGATATTTAGGATGCTTTCTTGTTACTATGATCATGGTCATGTATTTGTTGCCTTTTTATATCAGGTACATATATATCTTGTGTATCAGGGACAAAAAAAAAACACTCAAAAGAATTTATATATTATTAGAGAGTATTGCTATACCTGCATGTAAATTACAATTAGTCACACTCAACCTATAAATATAACTATGAATCATTTTCACTCAAAGTTTGTCTTCTGCCGAAACTGCCATGAAGCTTACCACGAAGGGGAGTGCGGACAGAGGATAGAAGAGCCTCATGGTCAGAGAGGGTCGGGGTCAGAGGTCGACATGGAGAGGGAGAGACAAGCAAGATGGGAGAATGAGGAGTGTAGGAGAACCATAGGAGAGACCAGTAAACCTTGTCCAAACTGTAAAGTGCCTGTAGAGAGAAATGGTGAGTGGGTTTTAGTGGAGGTACACTACAGCATAATTACGGTAGTTTACCTCTTGTGTGCTGTGGATGTCATATCCATAGTGTATACTTCTTGTGTAATTCAGGTTTTCTAGCAAAATAAATGGATCTTCAGAAGTTTATTGAATTGGTCGACAGATGAGCATAAAGCTCATCACATCTTTTGCGGCTTAAAAAAATAACAAAAACAAACCTGTTTACTCCCTCATGTCTGACTATGCTTTCATATGTACATGTATTAGGAGCAGGCATGAGCTATATACCATCAACTTAAAGTCACTGTCTAAGGGGGTGGCTTTAAGACAAAAAAAAAACATGCTGTGGACTGTTGTGTACACACGACCTTCTCTGTAAAACAGATTTTATTTGTACACATTGTTGGGCAATGGAATAGAACAATTCATATTAGCTCTCTTTTCTTTGTGCTAGTGTGTTGGTACGACTAGCTCAACTATTTAATTGTATGTTTCTCATTACTCAGGTGTGATTTAATTTCTTCCAAAATGACTAGTAGGCATATGGTATTTCTTTTATTTCTAGTTTTGAACATGAAATGAAGTTTTGTTTTGTGAGAGTATACTTTCTGTCATATCACACACACTATAACTTATTTAATCCCTATTTGTCTTTCCAGGAGGATGCATGCATATGGTATGCAGTCGTACCCAGTGCAAGTATGAGTGGTGTTGGATATGTGGTATCGAGTGGAACATGGGGTGCCTAGAAGATCACTGGTTTGGTGCAGGATTTCTATTGTGACATCACAATGTGAATGTAACATTACCCATTATGATAGACTTTAACTCTTTCCCTGCTGTGCATTGAATCACATCTCCTATCGTTGGCTTCTGCGATGAATTGAGAAGTCAAAATACAAATACAATTGTTCTTATTTTTGTTTTCATTTTGTTTTACAAGAAAATATGATGCATGTACTTAGAGGTAGTGTGCAATTTCAGTATACATGGTATGCAACATTAAATCACATATTTTTTCTATCGTCTTCTGCTTTGCACTGAGAAGTAAAAATACAAATACAATTTGTCTTATTTTTGTTTTTATTTTATCTTACAAGAAAATATGATACATGTATTTAGAGGAAGAGGAAGTGTGCAGTTTCAGTATCCAGTATCACTTTGTTCTAGACCATCTTATGTATGATTTGTTATTGGCATAACAGTGTATTCACTAATGAAAAAATGATAAAATGATTCAAATTTCAAAGTTTTCTTAAATTTCATATAAACCTATCCTCATTTTTGATAATTCAATCAGAGTGTATAGTAGTGTAATTGAGTACATTAATTTGAGCAAGATTTGACAAAATTCTTCCAAGTTGTAGAAGAAAAAACTTCCAAGATTATCAAGGTGTTAGTGTCCAGTGCTGATGTTCATTGAACCTTGTTGTCAATGAACTATGTAGCATAGTCTAACTTGGTAAGTTTTTATGAATATGGGCCCTAGTGTAGCCAAGATAGTGTGTTTGTGTGAGTAGTAAGTCAAGAGAGGGCAGGTCTTTTCAGACCGTAAATGATACTTTGATTACAATCTTGCATTATACTGACTTGGCATACATCCCTTAGAGTCTGAGGTCTGTTATGAATAGCAATAATATCAACATTGATAATGTGCACATATCGGTACATGCATAAAATAAGTATGTGAAAACAGTTTACAAAAGACGATATAAATAATGAATAAAATTAGCTCCTTTTGAATTTTAATTTATGAAATAATAATAACAATAATAACGTTTTATTTACCCAGGGTAGCCACTTCAGTTATGAAACTGGTCTTCCAGCGGGCCCTGCATAACATAATATGTTATTACTATCCTTCTCCAATCTAATATGCTGAGCGCCTAGCTAGAAGGCAGAAGGTCCCATTGTTAAGTCTTTAGTATGACTCGGCCAGGGTTCAAACCCACGACCTCCCATTCATGAGGCGGGCGCTCTAAACCACTGAGCCACCATGCCCGGTTTGTCAAAGTGCCTGGAAAAAAAAATCTGTATGAAGTGTTTTTAGATATCTTAAACATTTTCTTTCATCATAAATGCAAAGATATAATTCACAACGTGATACAGATATATATGTTCTCAATAAAATGTATTAAACTACTAAAAAAAGAAAATCAAAAGTTTGTTATTCTAATTATTGTAATTCTAGCTATACTTGCCATGTTAACATTTCATAAAATGTACTATAATATGAATGTAGAATGTACTCATGAATTTATTTTATTTTCTACAATTATGTTACTGCCTATCTAATGAGCTACTACTTTCATGTGTTCAAGATGAATAATTAAAATAACAAAGCAACTTTTTATGTGTGAAAGCAGAGTGTATATCCTTCATGAAGACCTACATATATTTACACAATATCAGTCAGATGACTTTCCTTTTTCATTTCATTTTTATTTTATTTAATGTTCAGGACATAATGGAGTATAACAATAACAAAGAATACAAAAAAACAAATAGATGCAATAACAGAAAAAAGCCGCCAATTAATGCCTGCAGGGATTACCTAAAGAAACTGAGTTTCTGGAGGAGGCTCCCCTTATAGTTGATGGTAAATTACATAACTATACACAAATATACATACGGATACATAATTACATAAGATATATATAATTCCTTACCAAAGCCTGTTTTGAACCCAATCTAAACCCCTCCTTGGCACTGAAACTGATAATGGGAATTTAAATAGAACGGAGTATATTACACTTAATACCGGTATTCTCTTCCTCAAAATCAAACAATCAAACGAAAGAAGGTTCGACACATGTTTTTTCGAATTATTTCGCATAAATTGATCGAGCATGGATTTTAAAAACATTGAACATAATTTTGATAGCGCAAATATTTTTATAAACATCAAATATATCTTAATATAATACTAATATATAGCGCATATATTATTTTCAAACATTGCATATAGAGTCTGTTTTTACAAACATATATATTTTTCAACATCAAATATGGTTTCATAACACATACCGGTATATTTCTTATAAACATCAAATTTAGTTTAATTGCGCATTTATATTTCTTGATAAACAATGAATATACTTCGATAATGACCCATTTTGCAGGAATCGAATATATATATATTTTTTTTTTTCCTCCTTTGGCTTTCCGTATATAATATACAATGTGCTCGCGTGCTTTATTTCGGCGCGATAACCACTCTTCGCTGATTATATGCTGAAAGCTCGTTTACGGGGGCGCTTTCCGATCCGGTCAACGCGTACAACGCAGAAGTTCTCCCGTTCGGCGTTCTGACCTCATTTTCTCTGAAGTCTGGCTATAATCTCAGCCTCAGGTTTAGCTCAAACCGACAATGACTAAGAGAAAAACACGGCTGTGTGCTATGAAGAGTAATTCGGCCAACTTTGGTGAGTTGTTAATTCGTAATCACGCTGTTCTCGACCTTAGCCAGCGCCAGGCCAGGCCACTGCCATTCCATGGGTATGCCATTCAGCTGTAGTGTGTACGTACGCCGACACTTGAGGGGGAAAGCGGTGGTGGAATCCCTCTTGGAAATAGGCCTAGATAGGTCTAGGCACTTTCTGACCAAATTTTGTTGATGGCATTGTATGTAATAATAACTTTGGAGATAATCTAGAACTTTACTTGAGGTTAAGTTATAATATAAAGCCAAGCCCAAGCAAGGTAACATTTCAGACCTTAGTTTTACTCGGTCACAGCTCGTAATCGGTGTGGCCTGTCATTTATTTATTGCTGTGACTGTGAGTGTGAACGTCAGGCTTGGCTGCTTGCATGGCTTGGGATAACTCTGGGAAGCTCCAACACCGGCGCGCCGGTGTTGGAGCTTCCCGGAGTTAGGCTTGGGATGGCTGCTGAACTTGCACGGCATTGCACAAAGAACTTGGCGCTTGTTCAGAAAAGTATCCAAAATTTGACCTGTAACTCGTGCGTGCAGAGAGTAGAGTAAGACAGCGAAACTTCGGACACTTAAAGGTAAAGACCAGTAATGGTCATGCGATTGCATTGTGAAAGAAACGTTGTGGAATCGATCAGAGAAGGTTGATCATCTAGCATCTAGCATCTGCAAGGTTCTGGAATCATCAAAATGATAAGAAATTTGGCCCATTCTTCGTAAAGTTACAAGCACTATACACAGAAAGATGTATATGGGACTACCCTATCTCTCTCACCAAATCATGAGAGAAATAAATTTACCAAATATATGAATTAGTAGGCGGTTTCCTGGCAAATTTGTTATCATCATGTATTAGTCAAAACATATTCTTTCACATGATTGGTAATGAGAGCTTCCATTTCATTTTTTGAAATTGGGGCGTTGCAAATACTGGTCTTTACCTTTAAGACAAAACGGGGGAAAACATTAAATTCTTTTTTAATTATTGAAAGATCAAATATACTATTATTGTGCAAATACTGTTTATGTATGTCATGTAAAAGAAAATAAGTAAAGGAAATGGAAAACTAGAATTATTTACTTACCCGCCGAACCTGTTTTCATGCCAAGCTTCGGACGCACTTGCCAAGCTTCGGACGTTCATGTGTAGCGCACGCATAGAGCACGTATAGCGCATAGCGCACGTATAGCGCGCGCGCTAAAGTGCGCATTCATCAGAGGTTTGGAAACCGGATCAAAATCGTACGACGGGGGTAAGTTTGACTGCGTTGATTTCATGAAAAAAAGTATTATTTTCTCGTTTTGGGTAGATTTAAGTTAGGTAGAACTAGTATCAGAAAGGTGTTTTTCACAACACTCGTACAATATTTTGGTGCTAAAATCTTACGAAAGCGCTATTTTTTCGTAGTCAAATTGACACTCAATGTTGCCCGTCCGAAGATTGGAAGAGCGCCATCTTCTGGTAGGGGAATCTATCTAGTACCCCTAGGTCCGTGGTAACGGCCGCCATTAGAAAATTTTCGCGATAGAGTGAAAAAGTATCTCATAAGCTCCCATAATTTTGGCAGAAACCACCTGAAATATGCCAAGGATTTGTTTTTACTCGATATATTGGAGTCTCTACACCTTAACTCCCCTGTTAAGGAACTGTAAAAATCTGGGTAACCTGAAATCTGTCTCTGAATTCGATGTTTTTTGTGAGTTTTGCAGACGGCAACCTGCCCTAACTTTTTGTACTAACGATATAGGTTAGTAGTAGTATCAAATGCATGCAAGTTACCCGGCTGAGCTAGGCTCATATTTTGCGTTCGAGCCGTTGAAGTCATTTTTGTCCGAAGTTTGGCAACGTCCGAAGTTTGGCGGTTTTACTCTACTAAAACATACTCAAAACGAAGTAAATGGTCTTTTCATTAAATCAAATGTCCAAATAAAGATCATGAGTTAAAAGTTGTTATGTTTATTACCTGTTTCGTGTCAATTTTCTTGTTATTTTTGGAGTATTTTTTCGGGAAAACGTTGATATTAGTATACACTTTTTCACAGGTTTCACGGCAAACCGCTGTACAATACATACAAGTGCATACCGATGGTGGGTTGCGGACGGGTGCGCGCCTGTGTAAAGTTATCTACCGTAAGAGGATCTGAGACATAAGCTTTTGTTTCTTCTGTTTTCCTCTAGAAAAAAGTTCCAAAAGTACACAGGAGGAACAGCAGCCATCAATCAAGATGAAATCTCTGAGGATCCACATCAAGAAAGAAGTCCTAGAAGAAATTCAATCACCTTCTCTACAGTTTGATGCTGTACAGTCGTCATCAGCTCATCAAGGTAAAATAACACATTGATATGGTTTGGATGAAATTGAGTGTACATGTAAGGGTTAATACAAAATTAGTTTGTACATCAACCTTCAAATCATTTTTAAGAATGGACAATTGATCTTGATGATTGATGAAGCCTTTGGGCTATCCAGCCGTTTATTTTATCTTGTTATTCATTATTCTATTTTATTTCGTAAGTCTCGACGGAGACTACGTGAGAAGCCCGCTCTAGCATGTAAGTCAATTCGTTCTTCGCGTGGTAAATGATTGCAGGAAACTACAATCGACTCGTCAATCTATCGATTTTTCGTCAGTTTTTCTGGGTTTTAGTTAGCCCCTTCCAATTTGGATTATTTTCTGGATTATACTGATTCTGCTAGACAACTTTCAATTCATGTCTACTTCTAAGAAGAAAATGTCAGAAGGAGATAAATCGGGCTCGGCCGAGCGGGAGCGTGCTCCCGGCAAAGCAAACGAGAACGTGCCGTCGCATCCAGCCAAGCCTGGTGCGGGGGTTTCACTAGCCTGTCATCCTGAGCCCAAACGCTCGACAGTGCCGACTCAGCAAAAAGCGTCTACCTCACTAACTACGCCGAAAAAATGTAGTTCCAAGAAAAAGCATGTGGAACCAAATCCCGAAATCGAATCGCTCAAAGAGCGGCTAAATCACTTTGAGGGACTCCTCACTAAAGTGGTAGATGCATTGCCCAAACAGACATCTACGTCTACGTCTTCAGAAAATCCGCATTTTCAGCGGGAAGGCGACAACGATTTCACAACGGCGGATGAATTTTGGGATAACCATGATCATGACATGGCAGCGGGTAGCAGCGGGCCGCTGCAAGCCGATTACGGGGGAAACTCCGGTGAGGAACACGGGGGAATCCCCGGTGAGGAACCCGCTGGATTTGGGCTTGACAGCGACGACGCTCCGGTCCCCTCCTTCGCCGCAAAATTTGCAGTGCCAACAGGCGTGGGGAAGCCGCTCGATTCAGAGCTAGCAAACTCCGCATCTTATTTGATGGGACATAATTTGGAGGAAAAAACAATTGAAGAAACAGCTACCAAGTACCCATGCCCTGCAAATTGCTTTTTGATGGACGCTCCAAAAGTGAATACCGCAATTTGGGAGAATCTCCCCGCCGAGACTCGTAGCAGAGATTTGAAACTTCAGCGGATTAAAAAAGCACTGACAAAGGGAATCGGAGCTTTCGTCCAAACCTTGGACTCTCACAACATGTCTGATACGCAACAGGATGCTCTCGCACTCCTCTGTAATGCAAACTTTGAAATGAACTGCATGAGAAAAGACATGATTAGACCAGACATGAATAAGAACTATACTCATCTTTGCAAGCCGGCTAACCCGGTCACAAAGCTCCTGTTCGGGGATGAACTGGGCAAAAAGGTCAAAGACCTTCAGGACCAACATAAGGCGGCTGCAGGTGTTATGAGAGGTGCCGCAAATTTTCCAAAACCCAGCTACCATCCTTACAGGAGATATACAGAGGCTGCAAAACGTCAGGCCCGAGATGCTGGTTGGTTTTCCAACACAGCAAGACACAACCCTGGAGCGGGTAACATGAACAGTAATTCTAACAGGCCTTTTTTAGGGCGCCGCCCGTCGTGGAGGGGCAGACCAGCCCCACACACTCAAACACCCCAGACGGGCCAACGCAGGCCTTTCCGAGGAGGGAAAAAGTAGTCCCAGACGCTAAACAGGCACCTGACTCCAGTGATCAGGTGAGTCAAAATTGTTCTTCTATTTCTAGTGAATACACACTGCCTGTCGGAGGTCGAATAAAGTCTTTTCATGATAAATGGCGTGCAATTACCAATGATCCATACATTTTGAGTGCTGTTCAAGGCTACAAAATTGAGTTTGATCCGGCTCGATTTCCCCCCTCGAGGGAGAAACCTTTTCATACATTCAAGCGTAATGCTTTAGAGTCGAGACAAATTAGCTCAGAGCTTCTGAGTCTCGAGACAAAAAATGTGATAGAACGCTGTAGTCATTCACAAGGAGAATTTATCTCTAACATCTTTACCAGACCCAAAAAGAGTGGGGGTCTTCGACTAATTCTTGACTTGTCTGAATTGAATAAAAGCGTAGCCTATCAGCACTTCAAGATGGATAACATTAATTCAGCAGTTTTACTGCTATCGCCAGATTGTTTCATGGCTTCTCTCGACCTCCGAGATGCATACTATTCAGTACCAATTCACCCAGAGTCGCGCAAATACTTGCGTTTCATCTGGGAAGGACAGTTATGGCAATATAAAGCACTCCCAAATGGGCTTAGCTCTGCTCCTCGCCTATTCACCAAACTGCTGAAACCGGCCTTTGCCTCACTACACAATGCAGGCCATGTTGTACTAGGCTATTTAGATGATACCCTTATTATCGGTAGGTCTCACAGACAGGCCACAAAGGCGGTTACAGCTACCTCAGAACTGCTCTCTGAATTGGGGTTCATTATTCATCCCACTAAATCGGTGATAGAACCGGTTCAAGAAATCAAATTCCTTGGGTTTGTGCTTAACTCTTTTGACATGACCGTGACCTTGCCTTCAGATAAGAAGGAAGAACTAAAGGAAACATGTACAGCATTACTTGAAAATGCCACTCCCTCCATTAGGCAAGTTGCAAGGGTTATAGGGAAACTAGTTGCAGCTTTTCCGGCAGCTCAATATGGGCTTTTGCATTATCGCGAACTAGAAAGAGGAAAGATAGTTTCATTGAGACTAAATAGGGGCCACTTTGATAGGCCCATGAAACTCTTGGACAAAGCTAGAAGGGAACTACTTTGGTGGATTGGTCATATTGACTCTTCTTTTCGGCCGATAAACCGTAGAAACCCTGATTTGGAATTGCGCTCAGACGCCAGTGGGGCAGGATGGGGTGCAACTAACATGACCACCCATACGGGGGGTAGGTGGAACAGTCAAGAGGCAGTGATAGCGAAGGGTAATGAAATTAATTATTTAGAGACTCTTGCTGCTGGCCTGGCACTTAAATCGTTCTGTTCCAATATGTCTCATAAGCATGTCCTTTTACGGCTTGACAATACCACCGCAGTAGCGTATGTCAATGCAATGGGGGGCGTGAAATCCCCACATTGTAATGAGGCTGCCACACACATATGGAATTGGTGTATAGAAAGGGACATTTGGATAACAGCAGCACATTTAGCGGGCCGGGATAACGTTGAAGCAGACACTATGTCCCGTAAATTCAATGATAGGACAGAATGGATGCTCAATGAAAGGGAGTTTGAACGCATTGCTAGACATTTCGGTATCCCTGACATAGACCTGTTTGCCTCTAGGCTTAATGCACAGGTGTCTACTTATGTTTCATGGAGACCAGATCCCCATGCCTTGGCAGTGGATGCGTTCACACTAGATTGGAGAAATCTGAATTTCTATGCCTTCCCTCCATTCTGTCTTGTCCCAAAATGCATTCAAAAAATTATGGCCGATAAGGCAGTAGGCTTACTAGTAGTCCCGAATTGGCCTACACAGGCTTGGTTCCCTCTCTTGAAGGATATGATTATTGGAGAACCTTTGTTCCTACCCAAAAGTGAGAAACTTCTCAGACAGCCTGTGTCAAACCTCTCTCATCCTTTGTCTAATCTTGATCTTCTTTGTTGCAGGCTTGGAGCTGCTGCTACCGACAACAAGGCCTGAGCGCAAAAACTGTTGATATCATCTCTGCATCTTGGAAGGACTCAACGAAAAAACAATATAAAGTGTACATAAAGAAATGGGAGTCATTTTGTAAGCAGAGGAATTTTAACAAACTCAAGACAAAAGCTGAGAATGTGTTAGAATTTTTAAGTGATTTGTTCTATAATGGCAATGCTGGCTATAGTGTCATTAACACGGCAAGGAGTGCATTGGCCTCCTTCTTAACTCTGGAGAATGATTCTCATACAGTTGGATCGCACACAACTATTAGCCGTTTCATGAGGGGAGTTTTTCATCTTCGGCCCCCAGTTTCTAGATATACCAAGACTTGGGATGTTGGAATTGTACTGAACTACTTACGGAAGCTATATCCAGCAACCAAGCTCCCGCTTAAGGATTTGACACACAAGCTGGTTATGCTTCTAGCACTTACTTCAGCACAACGAGTTCAAACATTATACCATATGAACTTGGACAAGATGAATTTGACAGACAAGAATATGGAATGTGTTCTCGACAAGAAACTTAAGCAAAATCAACCTGGGCGTAGTGGTTGCTCCATTCAGGTATCGGCTTATAAAGCGGATAGCCGCATTTGTGTCATTCGGTATTTGAGAGAATATCTTCGACGAACCAAGGATATTAGGGGTCAGGAGAGATTCCTTCTAATTTGCTATCGCAAGCCATATCATCGTGCGTCTTCTCAAACAATTTCGCGTTGGATAAAATTAACGATGAGAAGCGCAGGTGTAAACACCGAGTTTAAAGCACACTCAACTCGCGCAGCATCCACGTCGACTGCCAAGAGGATGGATGTACCTCTTAAAGACATACTGGCTCAAGCAGGCTGGGCAAAGGAAAATACTTTCCAAAAGTTCTATGACAGGCCTTTGGAGAGCAAGGGCAAGAAGTTTACGGATGCAGTGCTTAACAGCAATTAATAGAGTGTCTAAAGATACGAACTCGTGTTCCTACAGCAAGGTTATAATATATATTCAGTAGTAAGTTAGCATTACTTTCTGTTTATAGAGTTCTCTATGCCAGTTTATGCAATTAGGTAATTGCTCATAGAATCGAATGGGACTACTGGCTTTAAATTCTCACGTAGTCTCCGTCGAGACTTACGAAATAAAATAGAAAGATTAAATGAAAACTTACCGTTTGAAATTTGATCTTTATTTTATGAGGAAGTTGAAGAGGGAGATTACGTGCCCTCCGCTTCCCTCCCAAACGGTTAAAGTTCGAGTTTTTTCTTTTATAGAGATCTTTCTATTGATTACAACGTTGTTGGATTAGTAGTCCCATTCGGCTTCAAAGATTGACTTACATGCTAGAGCGGGCTTCTCACGTAATCTCCCTCTTCAACTTCCTCATAAAATAAAGATCAAATTTCAAACGGTAAGTTTTCATTTAATCTTTCTATTTGTTATCATATTACTGAATGCATGATGTCTTTTATACGGAAATAAAACAAACAAACAAACAAAAAAGCCTTTCTTGTAATTGTAATGTAGTTTTAAGATGCCATGTCATCCATGATCCATGGAGGACTTCCATTTATTGTTAGAAATTCTTTTTTGAAAATTCAAAAAATACCTACAAACTGTTTGAATATTTTTGGGGATGAAGCAATCTCTCCATGTAATAAATGACACATCTTGACAACATTTCCAAATTAAGGCTCCGCTTATCATAGGTGATCTCAAACTTTGAAATAATCGTAACTTTTATTTTATTCTATTTCTTTGCCCAAATTTTCTCAAATTTTCTCAAATTTGTACTTACCTGTATTTGTTTTGCTGTGGTCTCTTTCCTTCATATGGCAAGGTTGATTTTTTAAATTTTATATAGTAACATGACTTTTCAGTAATATACAATGTACACGTATTCCTTTTACAGGCATTTAGGTTTGTTAGTACATGAAAATAATTCCCTGCATCCTTTTAACAACACTTTTCTTTATCTGTTTGGTTTTCATTAGAACAAAGTAAGAACGGCAGAGATGAGGGACACGATTCGGGAATCACAGAAGGATACAAGATCTACACCTACTGCATCAAAGAAGAAGAGTCAGATGAAACACCATCCTCTCCATCTGATAATGCTACACAGTCATTAACACATCAAGGTATGAAGTCTATAGGCGGTGTCACACAGAGGCCAAAAATCTGGATTTTAGTTATCCGGATTTTAGTTATCCTCTTAATTGGCTGTCTGTCATCAATAGGCGGTGTCACACAGAAAAATCCCGACCCATCTTGAATAAACCAGATTTTAGAAATCTAGTTTTTTTCATTTGAGTCGGTGACAGACAGGCTACAAATAATCCGGATAACTAAAATCCAGATTTTTGATGGGCCATTGCGCACGCGCCGTTTAGGTAGATAAGCATTGTGACATTACACGTTCAATCAAAAGTATATGCGCCGTTTAGGTAGATAAGGGTTGTGACATCACACGTTTAAATGCTTATTAAAAGGAATTATTTCAACATTGGTGTCAGACAGAAAAATCCCTTCAAAAAACCCTTGAAAAATCCTTTCAAGAGAGAATTATCTTGCTTCATACAAGGTTTTTTGAAGGGATAATTGATGTCAGACAGCCAAAAAGAGGATAATTAAAAACCGGATAACTCAAATCCGGATTGTTGGCCTCTGTAGGCGGTGTCACACAGAGGCCAAAAATCCGGATTTTAGTTATCCGGTTTTTAATTATCCTCTTTTTGGCTGTCTGACATCAATTATCCCTTCAAAAATCCCTTCAAATATCCCTTCAAAAAACTTCATATGAAGCAAGATAATTCTCTCTTGAAAGGATTTTTCAAGGGTTTTTTGAAGGGATTTTTCTGTCTGACACCAATGTTGAAATAATCCCTTTTAATAAGCATTGTGACATCACACTTTTAAATGCGCGCATTTAAACGTGTGATGTCACAATGCTTATTTACCTAAACGGCGCATACTTTCGATTGAACGTATAATGTCACAATGCTTATCTACCTAAACGGCGCGTGCGCAACGGCCCATCAAAAATCCGGATTTTAGTTATCCGGATTATTCGTAGCCTGTCTGTCACCAGTCTGTCACCGACTCAAATGAAAAAAATAGATTTCTAAAATCTGGTTTATTCAAGATGGGTGTGACACCGCCTTGTGTGACACCGCCTAATTATCCCTTAAAAAATCCCTTCAAATATCCCTTAAAAAATCCCTTCAAATATCCCTTAAAAAATCCTCATATGAAGCAAGATAATTCTCTCTTGAAAGGATTTTTCAAGGGATTTTTCTGTCTGACACCAATGTTGAAATAATCCCCTTTACGGTCAGTGTAAAGTCAACGCGCTATCAATGACCCGCGCACAATTATATTAGCGCGCATTTAATGAGGCGTGTTACTTTGTGATGTCACAATGCTTATCTACCTAAACGGCGCGTGCTCAATGGCCCATCAAGAATCCGGATTTTAGTTATCCGGATTATTCGTAGCCTGTCTGTCACCGAAGTAAATGAAAAAACTAGATTTCTAAAATCTGGTTTATTCAAGATGGGTCGGGATTTTTCTGTGTGACACCGCCTTATGGGGAAAAGAGATTTAATCAATGGGCACTTACAAGAACTGGACGGTTCCTTTATAAAGCCTACAAGTGCTTTTTTTGTCTTTCCCAGTTAGAATCACGAACATGCATTATTGGTAGTTTTTCAGTCTGATCCGTGCCTTTGATTAGGCAACTAGATATTGGCGCTTTATAACTTCCTGGATTGGATTGGATGGGAATAAGAGAATTCTGTAGTCAACAAGTAACAAAGAACTAAACTTCGTCAATTTTCTATGCGAGTGCGACCAAGTGCATTCACTAATCTAATCACAAGTTGGAAGTAGAGTTTCTGGGGAAAATGATGATTTCCTTTAAAATTCTATGAAAAACATCTTTGAACAGAAGGTGCCAATTAAAACTAGTATTCTATTAAAGTGTGGGAGGACTTCATTTTGGGGTATGAATTTGTTTGCCTTTCTTCTACATGTAAATGTTTAGTTGTCACATTTACGCATGAACTAAAATAGAATTTGAACTAAACATGGTCTCAAGTCTCAAAACGATAATGATTACTATAAAGTACTTCCCTATTGTTTACATGAAAATGAATTAGAAAATGTTGAAAATTAGATCCCAATGATTTATACTAAAGAGCCGCTTGTAAAGATTTTATCATCTCGCCTTGATCGCTCAGAAACTGAATTTATAGAAAAAAACAATCCCCAACAATATATATTTGATTTTGAGCAAATAATTAAAAGACAGAATGGAGGCAGCTTCCATATTTCTTGATCGACAGAACCAATGTCTTTTTCATTCCAAACGGCAAGAAGGTCTGATTAGGTTCATTGTAAATCGCACATTATAAATGCATAGATTTTATCAGTATCATTTTTAGTGAGGTCTGGCCGGGCCTTTGGGGTGCAGTCGAAGGGTAAACTAGAAGTTAAAGTTGATTGATATGTTTGCATTCCTACTTTTAATAACTTAACATGATACATTTTTTGTTTACAGATGTCTGCAGTCCTAGCAACGTTCCTCAAAGCTTCGGAAACCGGATGCAGATGTCAAGTCCTCCTCATGCAGTCTCAGAATCTCAGAATTCTTCACTAACTGATGTAGAAGGTAGTTGTGACCGTGCGATCAACTCTGACTCAAGTAACAGCATTCAAAGTGAGAAATGTCCAGAAGAAAATGATAGCAAAAGAGTTGAATGTATGAATAATATTAAGGATGCAGACTCAGAGGACCAGAATACTTCACACACCAATGTAGAAGGTAGTTGTGACCGTGCGATCAATTCTGACTCAAGTAACAGTATTCAAAGTGAGAAATGTCCAGAAGAAAATGATAGCAAAAGAGTTGAATGTATGAATGATATTAAGGATGCAGACAGAGTCAGTTCCAAGTTAAATGGTGAAGCTACACCCTCATTGAGAATGCAGTCAGGAAAGCAATATCCCCAATGTTCTGAGTGTGGTAAGAAATGTCGTTCAAAATCTGACCTCGCAAGACATTTCAGAACACACAACGGTGAAAAGCCTTATCCGTGTCCTGAATGTGACAAGAGATTTTCTGATAAAAGCAGTATCCCTCAGCACATGTTGATTCACAGTGGAGAAAAGCCGTATCAGTGTTCTGAGTGTAGTAGCCGGTTTAATTGTAAAAGTAACCTTAGACAGCACATGAACCAACATTCCACTACTAAGTTCCATCAGTGTCCAAAGTGTGACAAGAAATTTCGATCAAAAGGTTATCTAAAAATACATTTAAGAGAGCACACAGGTGAGAAATGTCCAGAAGAAAATGATAGCAAAAGAGTTGAATGTAGGAATGATATTAAGGATGCAGATAAAGTCAGTTCCAAGTTAAATGGTGAAGCTACACCCTCATTGAGAATGCAGTCAGGAAAGCAATATCACCAATGTTCTGAGTGTGGTATGAAATGTCCTTCAATATCTGACCTCGCAAAACATTTAAGAACACACAGCGGTGAAAAGCCTTATCCGTGTCCTGAATGTGACAAGAGATTTTCTCACAAAAGAAGTATCCCTCAGCACATGTTAATTCACAGTGGAGAAAAGCCGTATCAGTGTTCTGAGTGTAGAAGCCGGTTTAATTGTAAAAGTAACCTTAGACAGCACATGAAACAACATTCCACTACTAAGTTCCATCAGTGTCCAAAGTGTGACAAGAAATTTCGCTCAAAAGGTTATCTAACAATGCATTTAAGAGTGCACACAGGTGGAAAATATCAATGTTCTATGTGTGATAAGCAGTTTGTTTCTAAACAGTACTTCACTAAGCATGTGTTACAACATGCAGGGGAAATGCTATATCAATGTGCAGAATGTAACAAGAAATTTGTTTCTAAACAAAATCTGATGAGACATTTAAGAACACACTCAAGTGAAAAGTGTTTGATTGAAAAGCTGTATCAATGTTCAGAGTGTAACAACAAGTATGATAGCAAATATACTCTGGCACAACATTTGATTACACACACTGATGAAAGGCCTTTTAAGTGTCCTGAATGTAATAAGACGTTTACTGCTATAAGATACCTCACAAGTCACAAGAAACTACACGCTAAGGATAAGGCTTATGAATGTACAGACTGTACCAAGAAATTTCATTCGGCATGTTATCTCAAAAAACACATAAGGACACACACGGGTGAAAAGCCTTATCAATGTCCTGAATGCAGTAAGAGAAGTGCTACTAAAGGTAGCCTCAATAAACACATGCTAACACATACTGGTGAAAAACCTCATTCATGTTCTGAGTGTAATAAGAAATATAGATCATCATCTGATCTGAAAATCCATTTAAGAAGGCACTCTGGTGAAAAGCCCTTTCTCTGTTCTTTTTGTGGTGAAAGATTTACAGACAAAGGTAGCCTTGCTCAACACACTATACGATTCCACAGGGAGTGGACTCAACAATGTCCTCAATGTAGCAGGAAATTTGTTTCAAAATCACACCTTAAAACTCACATGATGGTACATACTGGTGAAAAGCCTTATCAATGTCCTAAATGCAGTCAGAAAAGTGCTACTAAAAGTAACCTCAATATACACATGCTAACACATACCGGTGAAAAGCCTTATGAATGTTCTGAATGTAAGAAAACATATGCTAATAAAGGAGATCTCTATACACACAAGAAGGTTCATACTGGAGTGAAGCATGCCCAATGCTCTCATTGTGATCAAATGTTTGATTCAAAGTATTACCTTAAGAAACATGCACGAACTCACACCGGTGAAAAGCCTTATCGATGTTCTGAATGTAATAGGGACTTTAGATTTCAGTCAAACCTTAAAAGGCACATGTTGATTCATACTGGAGAGATGCCCTATCAATGTGACGAGTGTGATAAGAAATTTAGACAAAAAGAAACTCTGATATCACATATGAGAACACACATGAGAACACACACTGGTGAACAGCCTTATTCTTGCTCAGAATGTGGTCGAAGATTTGCTACCGAAGGCAGTCTCTCAAGGCATAATCGGGTACACACTGGAGAAAAGCCTTATGAATGTTCTGAATGTAAAAAAACATATGTTAATAAAGGAGATCTCTATACACACAAGAAGGTACATACTGATGAAAGGCCTTTTAAGTGTCCTGAATGTAATAAGACGTTTACTGCTATAACATACCTCACAAGGCACAAGAAACTACACGCTAAGGATAAGGCTTATGAATGTACACAGTGTACCAAGAAATTTCACTCGGCATGTTATCTCAAAAAACACATTAGGACACACACGGGTGAAAAGCCTTATCAATGTCCTGAATGCAGTATGAGAAGTGCTACTAAAAGTACCCTCAATAAACACATGCTAACACATACCGGTGAAAGGCCTTATCAATGTTCTGAGTGTAAAATGGACTTTACATTTCCGTCTACCCTTAAAATGCACATGATGATTCATACTGGAGAGATGCCCTATCAATGTGACGAGTGTGATAAGAAATTTAGACGAAAAGAAACTCTGATATTACATATTAGAACACACACTGGTGAACAGCCTTATTCATGCTCAGAATGAAGTCTCTCAAAGCATAATCTGGTACATACTGGAGAAAGGCCTTATCCATGATTACAGTGTGACAAAAGATTTTCTTTAAAACGTACCCTTCAAACTCATATGAAAACACATACTAAGTTGTGAATAGCTTTATCAATGTTAGTGTGTAAAGATCTTTTGTGGTAAACCTTTCCTTACTAAGCACACGTTAGTACATCGTGAAGAAAAACCTCATTAGTCTACTGAGCTTTCCGGTACTACATCACAGTGACATTACCAATTCAACCATTTTGAAGTGCCCATGCATATTGATTGCAACTTTTAAATTCATATTATTGTTTTGTCTGATTACATTCAAATGTTCACCATTCTGCTTTTGTAATTTATCACTTCGCATAAGAGTAGTTGACTAGTTAGGTTAAATTTTCCTTTAAACTAGAAATAAAATTTGAAATAAGCATGGCTCAAGGTCAAGTAGAGCAAGATGTATAAGTGTACAAATGACATTTGTTGTCGGAATTGAAGCCTGTTTTAACACAACTGAATGAAGTAGCTGTCAAAAGAAGGTTGATAAAATGTTGACCAATCATTTTGTAGTATTTTTTTAATGACTTTAATCTGATACTTTCTATATCATTTGCAGGCTCCATCTGCAGTCCTAGTAACGTGCGTCAAAGTTTGGAAAATGAGTTACAATTAACAAGTCCTCATGCAGTCTCAGAATCTCAGCATTCTTCACACACCAATGTAGAAGGTAGTTGTGACCGTGCAATCAACTCTGACTCAAGTAACAGCATTCAAAGTGAGAAATGTCCAGAAGAATATGATAGCAAAAGAGTTGAATATAGGAATAATATTAAGGATGCAGACTCAGAGGACCAGAATACTTCACACACCAATGTAGAAGGTAGTTGTGACCGTGCGATTAACTCTGACTCAAGTAACAGCATTCAAAGTGAGAAATGTCCAGAAGAAAATGATAGCAAAAGAGCTGAATGTAGGAATGATATTAAGGATGCAGACAAAGTCAGTTCCAAGTTAAATGGTGATGCTACACCCTCATTGAGAATGCAGTCAGGAAAGAAATATCACCAATGTTCTGAGTGTGGTAGGAAATGGCGTTCAAAATCTGACCTCGCAAGACATTTAAGAACACATACTGGTGAAAAGCCTTATCCGTGTCCTGAATGCGACAAGAGATTTTCTGATAAAAGAAGTATCCCTCAGCACATGTTAATTCACAGTGGAGAAAAGCTGTATCAGTGTTCTGAGTGTAGTAGCCGGTTTAATACTAAAAGCGGCCTTAGACAGCACATGAAACAATATTCCACTACTAAGCTCCACCAGTGTCCAAAGTGTGACAAGAAATATGGCTCAAAAGCTTATCTAAAAATACATTTAAGAGTGCACACAGGTGGAAAATATCAATGTTCTGTGTATGATAAGCAGTTTGTTTCTAATTACAATCTGACGAGCCATTTAAAAACACGCTCAAGTGAAAATCTGTATCAATGTTCAGAGTGTAACAAGAAGTATGATACCAAATATACTCTGGCACGACATTTAATTACACACACTAATGAAAGGCCTTTTAAGTGTCCAGAATGTAATAAGACGTTTACTGCTTTAACATACCTCACAAGGCACAAGAAACTACACGCTAAGGATAAGGCTTATGAATGTACCCAGTGTAACAAGAAATTTCACTCAGCATGTTATTTGAAATTTCACATAAGGACACACACGGGTGAAAAGCCTTATCAATGTCCTGAATGCAGTAAGAGATGTGCTACTAAAAGTAGCCTCAATGTACACATGCTAACACATACTGGTGAAAAGCCTTATCAATGTCCTGAATGCAGTAAGGGGTGTACTACTAAAGGAAGCCTCAATAAACACATGCTATCACATACTGGTGAAAGACCTCATTCATGTTCTGAGTGTAATAAGAAATATAGATCATCATCTGATCTGAAAATCCATTTAAGAACGCACTCTGGTGAAAAGCCCTTTCTCTGTTCTTTTTGTGGTGAAAGATGTACTGACATAGGTAGCCTTGCTAATCACACTATACGATTCCACAGGGAATGGACTCAACAATGTCCTCAATGTAGCAAGAAATTTGTTTCAAAATCACACCTTAGAACTCACATGAGGACACATACTGGTGAAAAGCCTTATCAATGTCCTGAATGCAGTAAGAGAAGTGCTACTAAAAGCAGCCTCAATAAACACATGCTAACACATACTAGTGAAAAGCCTTATGAATGTTCTGAATGTAAGAAAACATATGCTAATAAAGGAGATCTCAATACACACAAGATGGTTCATACTGGAGTAAAGCATGCCCAATGCATTCTTTGTGATCAAGGCTTTGATTCAAAGTATTACCTTAAGAAACATGTCAGAACTCACACCGGTGAAAAGCCTTATCGATGTTCTGAATGTAATAGGGACTTTAGATTTCAGTCGAACCTTAACAGGCACATGATGATTCATACTGGAGAGATGCCCTATCAATGTGACGAGTGTGATAACAAATTTAGACAAAAAGAAACTCTGATATCACATATCAGGACACACACTGGTGAAAAGCCTTATCAATGTCCTGAATGCAGTAAGAGAAGTGCTACTAAAAGCAGTCTCAAGCAACACATTCTTACACATACTGGTGAAAAGCCTTATGAATGTTCTGAATGTAAAAAAACATATGCTCGTAAAGGAGATCTCTATACACACAAGAAGGTACATACTGGAGTGAAGCATACCCAATGCCCTCATTGTGATCAAATGTTTGATTCAAAGTATTACCTTAAGAAACATGCACGAACTCACACCAGTGAAAAGCCTTATCAATGTTCTGAATGTAATAGGGATTTTAGCTGTCAGTCAAACCTTAAAAGGCACATGATGCTTCATACTGGAGAGATGCCCTATCAATGTGACGATTGTGATAGGAAATTTAGACAAAAAGAAACTCTGAAATTACATATGAGAACACACACTGGTGAACAGCCTTATTCATGCTCAGAATGTGACAAAAGATTTTCTTTAAAACGTACCCTTCAAACTCATATGAAAACACATACTAAGTTATGAATAGCTTTATCGATGTTATCAGTGTGTAAAGGTCTTTTGTGGTAAACCTTTCCTTACTAAGCACACGTTAGTACATCGTGAAGAAAAACCTCATTAGTCTACTGAGCTTTCCGGTACTACATCACAGTGACATTACCTATTCAACCAATTTGAAGTGCCCATGCATATTGATTGCAACTTTTAAATTTCATATTATTGTTTTGTCTGATTACATCCAAATGTTCACCATTCTGCTTCTGTTATTTATCACTTTGTATAAGAGTAGTTGACTAGTTACGTTAGATTTTCATCTCTTCCTAAACTAGAAATGAAATTTGAAATAAGCATGGCTCAAGGTCAAGTAGAGCAAGATGTATCAGTGTACAAATGACATTTGTTGTCCGAGTTGAAGCCTGTTTTAACACAACTGAATGAAGTAGCTGTCAAAAGAAGGTTGATAAAATGTTGACCAATAATTTTGTAATATTTTTTTAATGACTTTAACTGATACTTTCTATATCATTTGCAGGCTCCATCTGCAGTCCTAGTAACGTGCACCAAAGATTGGAAAATGCGTTACAGTTAACAAGTCCTCATGCAGTCTCAGAGGACCAGAATACTTCACACACCAATGTAAAAGGTAGTTGTGACCCAACGATCAATTCTGACTCAAGTAACAGCATTCAAAGTGAGAAATGTCCAGAAGAAAATGATAGCTTAAGAGTTGAATGTAGGAATAATATTAAGGATGCAGACTCAGAGGACCAGAATACTTCACACACCAATGTAGGAGGTATTTGTGACCATGTAATCAACTCTGTCCCAAGAGACAGTATTCTAAATGAGAAACGTCTGCAGAAATTTGGTGGCGAAAGACTTGAATGTAGGGATGACGAAAAAACTTCCATTAACTGTGACGACATACCCTCTGTGATCATTTCCTCAATGGAAATGCCTCATCAATGTTCAGAGTGTAACAAGAAATTTCCTACAAGACATCGACTGAAGAGACATGTTTTAACACACACTGGGGAAAAACCTTATTCATGCGCTGTATGTAGTAAGCGACTTGCCAACAAGCGTAACCTTGCAGGCCATATGCTTACACATTCAGATGAAATGCCTTTTCAATGTCCAGATTGTAACACAAAATTTCCATTAGAATTCCAACTGACAGAACATTTAAGGCGACACATGGAAAGGACACCCCATCAATGCCTTGTGTGTAATAAGGTCTTCAGTGACAAATCTAAGCTTGTTGAACACATGTTTATACATAACAGCAAAACGTCTCATCAGTGTTCAGAGTGTAATAAGAAATTTCCTTCAAGATGTCGATTGAAGAGACATTTTCAAACACACACTGGGGAAAAGCCTTATTCTTGCGCTGTATGTAATAAACAACTTGCCAACATGCGTAACCTCGCTGAACACATGCTTACACATTCAGATGAAATGCCTTTTCAATGTCCAGATTGTGACACGAAATTTCCATTAGAATTTCAACTGACAGAACATTTAAGGCGACATATGGGAAGGACACCCCATCAATGCCTTTTGTGTAATAAGGTCTTCAGTGACAAATCTAAGCTTGTTGAACACATGTTTATACATACCGTAGAAACGTCTCATCAGTGTTCAGAGTGTAATAAGAAATTTCCTTCAAGATGTCGATTGAAGAGACATTTTCAAACACACACTAGCAAAAAGGCTTATTCTTGCGCTGTATGCAGTAAACAACTTGCCAACATGCGTAACCTCGCTGAACACATGCTTACACATTCAGATGAAATGCCTTTTCAATGTCCAGATTGTGACACGAAATTTCCATTAGAATTCCAAATGACAGAACATTTAAGGCGACACATGGAAAGGACACCCCATCAATGCCTTGTGTGTAATAAGGTCTTCAGTGACAAATCTAAGCTTGTTGAACACATGTTTATACATAACAGAGAAACATCTCATCAGTGTTCAGAGTGTAATAAGAAATTTCCCTCAAGATGTCGACTGAAGAGACATTTTCGAACACACACTGGGGAAAAGCCTTATTCCTGTACTGTGTGTAGTAAACAACTTGCGAGCACAAGTAATCTTGCTGACCATATGCTAACACATTCGGATGCAATTTTCATTCATTGTCCAGAGTGTTATAAACGGTTTACTGTTCAAAGCAAACTCACAAAGCATATGCTTCATCATGTTGGGCAAATTCCTTTTAATTGTTCAGAGTGTAACAAAAAATTTCCGACAAAATGTCGACTGAAAAGACATATAAGAACACACACGGGTGAAAAGCCTTATTCCTGTGATAAGTGCGGTAAGCGATTTGCCAAGAAGTGTAGTCTTGCTTACCATATGCTTGTACATTCAGGTGAAAAGCCTCACCAATGTGTAGAGTGTAACAAGACATTTAAGTCCAAATTGTACCTGAAAAGACACGTGAAAACTCATACGGGTGAGAAGCCATATTTGTGTTCTGTGTGTGGGAAGGGATTTTGTACTAAACGCCCCTTAGAAGAACACATGCTGCAACATACTGGAGAAATACCTTATCAATGCTCTGAGTGTAAGAAAGCATTTGCCGTTGAAGGTAACCTTACAAGGCACATGTTGCAACATGCTAAAGAAAAGCCTTATCCATGTTCAGAGTGTAACAAACAATATGAAGTAAAATATAAACTGTTAAGACATTTCAAAACACACACTGGTGAAAAGTCTTGCTTGTGTACTGTGTGTGGTAAGACATTTGCATCTAATAGTTACCTATCTCAGCATATGGTTATACACACTGGAGAAAAACCTTATCACTGTCCACAGTGTAATAAGAGATTTTCATTTAAGACTAGCCTTACTAAGCACCTGCTTATACATAATGGAAAATAACAATATCGGAGCTCTCGATGTAGCTTGCAAGTCTAACAAACCTATTTAAAAAACGGCTTATACAGGTGTTGTGTGGGATTGATGTTTTAAAATGGCTAAAATTGAGAATTATCTTGTAAACAATAGACAATTAGTACTGAAGCACAATACAACTGTGACTATTATTAGTAGTAGTATTATTATTAGATATATTTACTTAGATACCTGATCTCAGTAGACACCTTAGGTTTTACACGGTAAAGGAGAAAAGCCTTATCTTTATTTAGAGTGTAATAAGATATTTACCTTGAAATCTCGCCTCACGAGACACATGACCAGTCATACTAGGGGGAAAAAAGGCATATCAATGTTCAGAAATGTGACCTTATTAGGAGTATGAGAATACAAAAGCACCTGCAAAAATGTTTTCAGGGTTCCGAATGTTACTCTATTTCTATTTTACTTTCGTGATATTACGTCCCCTTCAGTTCATAGTTGAACAAAAAACATGGACTTTAAAGCCATGAGTATGACAACTATGAACTGAAGGGGACGTAATAGTTCCATTGTATACATGTTTATTCAGTTGCCTTGAATTGCTTTTTAATATTTTTTAAAATATTCCTTGTCTGTTGTGTATCAAATAAATAATAACAAACAAGTACACTGGAAATCCATACTTTTCGTTCTTCTGGATGTATTTACAGATTTGTACATGAATCTTACCTCTTAATACACCTTAAAGGGAATCATATTTTATCTTTATTTTCAATTAAAAAACAAAAGTTTGTTCATTAAAGTGACTTCATATAACTAATGATAATGAATACCAGTGAAAAGCCTTATCAATGTTCTGAATGTAATAGGGACTTTAGATTTCAGTCAAACCTTAAAAGGCATATTATGATTCATACTGGAGAGATGCCCTATCAATGTGACGAGTGTGATAAGAAATTTAGACAGAAAGAAACTCTGATTTCACATATGAGAACACACATGAGAACACACACTGCCTTATTCATGCTCAGAATGTGGTCAAAGATTTGCTTCCAAAGGCAGTCTCTCAAGGCATAATCGGGTACACACTGGAGAAAAGCCTTATGAATGTTCTGAATGTAAAAAAACATATCTTAATAAAGGAGATCTCTATACACACAAGAAGGTACATACTGATGAAAGGCCTTTTAAGTGTCCTGAATGTAATAAGACGTTTACTGCTATAACATACCTCACGAAGCACAAGAAACTACACGCTAAGGATAAGGCCTATGAATGTACACAGTGCACCAAGAAATTTCACTCATCAGTTTATCTCAAAAAACAAGGACACACACGGGTGAAAAGCCTTATCAATGTCCTGAATGCAGTATGAGAAGTGCTACTAAAAGTACCCTCAATAAACACATGCTAACACACACCGGTGAAAGGCCTTATCAATGCTCTGAGTGTAATATGGACTTTACATTTCCGTCTACCCTTAAAATGCACATGATGATTCATACTGAAGAGATGCCCTATCAATGTGACGAGTGTGATAAGAAATTTAGACGAAAAGAAACTCTGATATTACATATGAGAACACACAATGGTGAACAGCCTTATTCATGCTCAGAATGAAGTCTCTCAAAGCATAATCTGGTACACACTGGAGAAAAGCCTTATCCATGATTACAGTGTGACAAAAGATTTTCTTTAAAACGTACCCTTCAAACTCATATGAAAACACATACTAAGTTGTGAATAGCTTTATCAATGTTAGTGTGTAAAGATCTTTTGTGGTAAACCTTTCCTTACTAAGCACACGTTAGTACATCGTGAAGAAAAACCTCATTAGTCTACTGAGCTTTCCGGTACTACATCACAGTGACATTACCTATTCAACCATTTTGAAGTGCCCATGCATATATTGATTGCAACTTTTAAATTCATATTATTGTTTTGTCTGATTACATTTAAATGTTCACCATTCTGCTTTTGTAATTTATCACTTCGCATAAGAGTAGTTGACTAGTTAGGTTCAATTTTCCTTTAAACTAGAAATAAAATTTGAAATAAGCATGGCTCAAGGTCAAGTAGAGCAAGATGTATAAGTGTACAAATGACATTTGTTGTCGGAATTGAAGCCTGTTTTAACACAACTGAATGAAGTAGCTGTCAAAAGAAGGTTGATAAAATGTTGACCAATAATTTTGTAGTATTTTTTTAATGACTTTAATCTGATACTTTCTATATCATTTGCAGGCTCCATCTGCAGTCCTAGTAACGTGCGTCAAAGTTTGGAAAATGAGTTACAATTAACAAGTCCTCATGCAGTCTCAGAATCTCAGCATTCTTCACACACCAATGTAGAAGGTAGTTGTGACCGTGCAATCAACTCTGACTCAAGTAACAGCATTCAAAGTGAGAAGTGTCCAGAAGAATATGATAGCAAAAGAGTCGAATATAGGAATAATATTAAGGATGCAGACTCAGAGGACCCGAATACTTCACACACCAATGTAGAAGGTAGTTGTGACCGTGCGATCAACTCTGACTCAAGTAACAGCATTCAAAGTGAGAAATGTCCAGAAGAAAATGATAGCAAAAGAGTTGAATGTAGGAATGATATTAAGGATGCAGACAAAGTCAGTTCCAAGTTAAATGGTGATGCTACACCCTCATTGAGAATGCAGTCAGGAAAGCAATATCCCCAATGTTCTGAGTGTGGTAGGAAATGTCCTTCAAAATCTGACCTCGCAAGACATTTAAGAACACATACTGGTGAAAAGCCTTATCCATGTCCTGAATGCGACAAGAGATTTTCTGATAAAAGCAGTATCCCTCGGCACATGTTAATTCACAGTGGAGAAAAGCCGTATCAGTGTTCTGAGTGTAGTAGCCGGTTTAATACTAAAAGCGGCCTTAGACAGCACATGAACCAACATTCCACTACTAGGCCCCATCAGTGTCCAAAGTGTTACAAGAAATATCGATCAAAAGCTTATCTAAAAATACATTTAAGAGTGCACACAGGTAGAAAATATCAATGTTCTGTGTGTGATAAGCAGTTTGTTTCTAAACACTACTTCACTAATCATTTGCTACAACATGCAGGGGAAGTGCCATATCAATGTGCAGAATGTAACAAGAAATTTGTTTCTAAACACAATCTGACGAGCCATTTAAAAACACACTCAAATGAAAAGCTGTATCAATGTTCAGAGTGTAACAAGAAGTATAATAGCAAATATATTCTGGCACAACATTTGATTACACACACTGATGAAAGGCCTTTTAAGTGTCCTGAATGTAATAAGACGTTTACTGCTATAAAATACCTCAAGAGGCACCAGAAACTACACGCTAAGGATAAGGCTTATGAATGTACCTATTGTAACAAGAAATTTCACTCAGCATGTTATCTGAAATTTCACATAAGGACACACACGGGTGAAAAGCCTTATCAATGTCCTGAATGCAGTAAGAGATGTGCTACTAAAAGTAGGCTCAATATACACATGCTAAAACATACATGTACTGATGAAAAGCCTTATCAATGTCCTGAATGCAGTAAGAAAAGTGCCACTAAAAGTAACCTCAAGAAACACATGCTAACACATACTGGTGAAAAACCTCATTCATGTTCTGTGTGTAATAAGAAATATAGATCATCATCTGATCTGAAAATCCATTTAAGAACGCACTCTGGTGAAAAGCCCTTTCTCTGTTCTTTTTGTGGTGAAAGATTTACCGACATAGGTAGCCTTGCTAATCACACTATACGATTCCACAGGGAATGGACTCAACAATGTCCTCAATGTAGCAAGAAATTTGTTTCAAAATCACACCTTAGGACTCACATGAGGGTACATACTGGTGAAAAGCCTTATCAATGTCCTGAATGCAGTAAGAGAAGTGCTACTAAAAGTCACCTCAATAAACACATGCTAACACATACTGGTGAAAAGCCTTATGAATGTTCAGAATGTAAGAAAACATATGCTAATAAAGGAGATCTCAATACACACAAGAAGGTTCATACTGGAGTGAAGCATGCCCAATGCTCTCATTGTGATCAAGGGTTTGATTCGAAGTATTACCTTAAGAAACATGTCAGAACTCACACCGGTGAAAGGCCTTATCGATGTTCTGAATGTAATAGGGACTTTACATTTCAGTCAAACCTTAAAAGGCACATGATGATTCATACTGGAGAGATGCCCTATCAATGTGACGAGTGTGATAAGAAATTTAGACAAAAAGAAACTCTGATATCACATATCAGGACACACACTGGAGAACAGCCTTATTCATGCTCAGAATGTGATCGAAGATTTACCTGCAAAGGAAATCTCTCAAAGCATAATCTGGTACACACTGGAGAAAAGCCTTATCCATGCTTACAGTGTGACAAAAGATTCTCTTTAAAACGTACCCTTCAAACTCATATGAAAACACATACTAAGCTATGAATAGCTTCATCAATGTTATCAGTGTGTAAAGATCTTTTGTGGTAAACCTTTCCTTACTAAGCACATGTTAGTACATCGTGAAGAAAAACCTCATTAGTCTACTGAGCTTTCTGGTACTACATCACAGTGACATTACCTATTCAACCAATTTGAAGTGCCCATGCATATATTGATTGCAACTTTTAAATTTCATATTATTGTTTTGTCTGATTACATTCAAATGTTCACCATTCTGCTTTTGTTATTTATCACTTCGCATAAGAGTAGTTGACTAGTTAGGTTAGATTTTCCTTTAAACTAGAAATGAAATTTGAAATGAGCATGGCTCAAGGTCAAGTAGAGCAAGAAAGTGTACAAATGACATTTGTTGTCCGAATTGAAGCCTGTTTTAACACAACTGAATGAAGTAGCTGTCAAAAGAAGGTTGATAAAATGTTGACCAATAATTTTGTAGTATTTTTTTAATGACTTTAATCTGATACTTTCTATATCATTTGCAGGCTCCATCTGCAGTCCTAGTAATGTGCGTCAACGTTTGGAAAATGAGTTACAGTTAACAAGTCCTCATGCAGTCTCAGATTCTCAGCATTCTTCACAAACCAATGTAGAAGGTAGTTGTGACCGTGCAATCAACTCTGACTCAAGTAACAGCATTCAAAGTGAGAAATGTCCAGAAGAAAATGATAGCAAAAGAGTTGAATATCAGAATAATATTAAGGATGCTGACTTAGAGGACCAGAATACTTCACACACCAATGTAGAAGGTAGTTGTGACCGTGCGATCAACTCTGACTCGAGTAACATTCAAAGTGAGAAATGTCCTGAAGAAAATGATGGCAAAAGAGTTGAATGTAGGAATAATATTAAGGATGCAGTTAAAGTCAGTTCCAAGTTAAATGGTGGAGCTACACCCTCATTGGGAATACATTCAGAAAAGAAATATCACCAATGTTCTGAGTGTGGTAAGAAATGGCGTTCAAAATCTGACCTCGCAAGACATTTAAGGACACACACAGGTGAAAAGCCTTATCCGTGTCCTGAATGTGACAAGAGATTTTCTGATAAAAGGAGTATCCCTCAGCACATGTTAATTCACAGTGGAGAAAAGCCGTATCAGTGTTCTGAGTGTAGTAGCCGGTTTAATACTAAAAGAAACCTTAGACAGCACATGAACCAACATTCCACTACTAAGTTCCATCAGTGTCCAAAGTGTGACAAGAAATATCGCTCAAAAGCTTATCTAAATATACATTTAAGAGTGGACACAGGTGGAAAATATCAATGTTCTGTGTATGATAAGGAGGTTGTTTCTAATTACAATCTGACGAGCCATTTAAAAACACACTCAAGTGAAATTCTGTATCAATGTTCAGAGTGTAACATGAAGTATGATAGCAAATATACTCTGGCACGACATTTGATTACACACACTGATGAAAGGCCTTTTAAGTGTCCTGAATGTAGTAAGACGTTTACTGCTTTAACATACCTCACAAGGCACAAGAAACTCCACGCTAAGGATAAGGCTTATGAATGTACCCAGTGTAACAAGAAATTTCACTCAGCATGTTATTTGAAATTTCACATAAGGACACACACGGGTGAAAAGCCTTATCAATGTCCTGAATGCAGTAAGAGATGTGCTACTAAAAGTAGCCTCAATGTACACATGCTAACACATACTGATGAAAAGCCTCATCAATGTCCTGAATGCAGTAAGGGGTGTACTACTAAAGGAAGCCTCAATAAACACATGCTATCACATACTGGTGAAAGACCTCATTCATGTTCTGAGTGTAATAAGAAATATAGATCATCATCTGATCTGAAAATCCATTTAAGAACGCACTCTGGTGAAAAGCCCTTTCTCTGTTCTTTTTGTGGTGAAAGATTTACCGACATAGGTAGCCTTGCTAATCACACTATACGATTCCACAGAGAATGGACTCAACAATGTCCTCAATGTAGCAAGAAATTTGTTTCAAAATCACACCTGAGAACTCACATGAGGACACATACTGGTGAAAAGCCTTATCAATGTCCTGAATGCAGTAAGAGAAGTGCTACTAAAAGCAGCCTCAATAAACACATGCTAACACATACTAGTGAAAAGCCTTATGAATGTTCTGAATGTAAGAAAACATATGCTAATAAAGGAGATCTCAATACACACAAGATGGTTCATACTGGAGTAAAGCATGCCCAATGCATTCTTTGTGATCAAGGCTTTGATTCAAAGTATTACCTTAAGAAACATGTCAGAACTCACACCGGTGAAAAGCCTTATCGATGTTCTGAATGTAATAGGGACTTTAGATTTCAGTCGAACCTTAACAGGCACATGATGATTCATACTGGAGAGATGCCCTATCAATGTGACGAGTGTGATAACAAATTTAGACAAAAAGAAACTCTGATATCACATATCAGGACACACACTGGTGAAAAGCCTTATCAATGTCCTGAATGCAGTAAGAGAAGTGCTACTAAAAGCAGTCTCAAGCAACACATTCTTACACATACTGGTGAAAAGCCTTATGAATGTTCTGAATGTAAAAAAACATATGCTCGTAAAGGAGATCTCTATACACACAAGAAGGTACATACTGGAGTGAAGCATACCCAATGCCCTCATTGTGATCAAATGTTTGATTCAAAGTATTACCTTAAGAAACATGCACGAACTCACACCAGTGAAAAGCCTTATCAATGTTCTGAATGTAATAGGGACTTTAGCTGTCAGTCAAACCTTAAAAGGCACATGATGCTTCATACTGGAGAGATGCCCTATCAATGTGACGATTGTGATAGGAAATTTAGACAAAAAGAAACTCTGAAATTACATATGAGAACACACACTGGTGAACAGCCTTATTCATGCTCAGAATGTGACAAAAGATTTTCTTTAAAACGTACCCTTCAAACTCATATGAAAACACATACTAAGCTATGAATAGCTTCATCAATGTTATCAGTGTGTAAAGGTCTTTTGTGGTAAACCTTTCCTTACTAAGCACACGTTAGTACATCGTGAAGAAAAACCTCGTTAGTCTACTGAGTTTTCCTGTACTACATCACAGTGACATTACCTATTCAACCATTTTGAAGTGCCCATGCATATATTGATTGCAACTTTAAAATTTCATATTATTGTTTTGTCTGATTACATCCAAATGTTCACCATTCTGCTTCTGTAATTTTTCGCTTCAGATCAGTAGTTGTCTAGTTAGGTTAGATTTTCCTTTAAACTAGAAATGAAATTTGAAATAAGCATGGCTCGAGGTCAAGTAGAGCAAGATGTATAAGTGTACAAATGACATTTGCTGTCCGAGTTGAAGCCTGTTTTAACACAACTGAATGAAGTAGCTGTCAAAAGAAGGTTGATAAAATGTTGACCAATAATTTTGTAATATTTTTTTAATGACTTTAATCTGATACTTTCTATATCATTTGCAGGCTCCATCTGCAGTCCTAGTAACGTGCACCAAAGTTTGGAAAATGCGTTACAGTTAAGAAGTCCTCATGCAGTCTCAGAATCTCAGCATTCTTCACACACCAATGTAGAAGGTAGTTGTGACCGTGCAATCAACTCTGACTCAAGTAACAGCATTCAAAGTGAGAAATGTCCAGAAGAATATGATAGCAAAAGAGTCGAATATAGGAATAATATTAAGGATGCAGACTCAGAGGACCAGAATATTTCACACACCAATGTAGAAGGTAGTTGTGACCGTGCGATCAACTCTGACTCAAGTAACAGCATTCAAAGTGAGAAATGTCCAGAAGAAAATGATAGCAAAAGAGTTGAATGTAGGAATGATATTAAGGATGCAGACAAAGTCAGTTCCAAGTTAAATGGTGATGCTACACCCTCATTGAGAATGCAGTCAGGAAAGAAATATCACCAATGTTCTGAGTGTGGTAGGAAATGTCCTTCAAAATCTGACCTCGCAAGACATTTAAGAACACATACTGGTGAAAAGCCTTATCCATGTCCTGAATGCGACAAGAGATTTTCTGATAAAAGCAGTATCCCTCGGCACATGTTAATTCACAGTGGAGAAAAGCCGTATCAGTGTTCTGAGTGTAGTAGCCGGTTTAATACTAAAAGCGGCCTTAGACAGCACATGAACCAACATTCCACTACTAGGCCCCATCAGTGTCCAAAGTGTTACAAGAAATATCGATCAAAAGCTTATCTAAAAATACATTTAAGAGTGCACACAGGTAGAAAATATCAATGTTCTGTGTGTGATAAGCAGTTTGTTTCTAAACACTACTTCACTAATCATTTGCTACAACATGCAGGGGAAGTGCCATATCAATGTGCAGAATGTAACAAGAAATTTGTTTCTAAACACAATCTGACGAGCCATTTAAAAACACACTCAAATGAAAAGCTGTATCAATGTTCAGAGTGTAACAAGAAGTATAATAGCAAATATATTCTGGCACAACATTTGATTACACACACTGATGAAAGGCCTTTTAAGTGTCCTGAATGTAATAAGACGTTTACTGCTATAAAATACCTCAAGAGGCACCAGAAACTACACGCTAAGGATAAGGCTTATGAATGTACCTATTGTAACAAGAAATTTCACTCAGCATGTTATCTGAAATTTCACAGAAGAACACACACGGGTGAAAAGCCTTATCAATGTCCTGAATGCAGTAAGAGATGTGCTACTAAAAGTAGGCTCAATATACACATGCTAAAACATACATGTACTGATGAAAAGCCTTATCAATGTCCTGAATGCAGTAAGAAAAGTGCCACTAAAAGTAACCTCAATAAACACATGCTAACACATACTGGTGAAAAACCTCATTCATGTTCTGTGTGTAATAAGAAATATAGATCATCATCTGATCTGAAAATCCATTTAAGAACGCACTCTGGTGAAAAGCCCTTTCTCTGTTCTGTTTGTGGTGAAAGATTTACCGACATAGGTAGCCTTGCTAATCACACTATACGATTCCACAGGGAATGGACTCAACAATGTCCTCAATGTAGCAGGAAATTTGTTTCCAAATCACACCTTAGAACTCACATGAGGGTACATACTGGTGAAAAGCCTTATCAATGTCCTGAATGCAGTAAGAGAAGTGCTACTAAAAGTATCCTCAATAAACACATGCTAACACATACTGGTGAAAAACCTTATGAATGTTCTGAATGTAAGAAAACATATGCTAATAAAGGAGATCTCTATACACACAAGAAGGTACATACTGGAGTGCAGCATGCCCAATGCTCTCATTATGATCAAGGGTTTGATTCGAAGTATTACCTTAAGAAACATGTCAGAACTCACACCGGTGAAAGGCCTTATCGGTGTTCTGAATGTAATAGTGACTTTAGATTTCAGTCGAACCTTAAAAGGCACATGATGATTCATACTGGAGAGATGCCCTATCAATGTGACGAATGTGATAGGAAATTTAGACAAAAAGAAACTCTGATATCACATATTACAACACACACTGGTGAACAGCCTTATTCATGCTCAGAATGTGATCGAAGATTTACCTGCAAAGGAAATCTCTCAAAGCATAATCTGGTACACACTGGAGAAAAGCCTTATCCATGCTTACAGTGTGACAAAAGATTCTCTTTAAAACGTACCCTTCAAACTCATATGAAAACACATACTAAGCTATGAATAGCTTTATCAATGTTTGTGTGTAAAGATCTTTTGTGGTAAAACTTTACTTACTAAGCACACGTTAGTACATCGTGAAGAAAAACCTTATTAGTCTACTGAGTTTTCCGTTACTACATCACAGTGACATTACCTATTCAACCAATTTGAAGTGCCCATGCATATATTGATTGCAACTTTAAAATTTCATATTATTGTTTTGTCTGATTACATTCAAATGTTCACCATTCTGCTTCTGTAATTTTTCGCTTCAGATCAGTAGTTGTCTAGTTAGGTTAGATTTTCCTTTAAACTAGAAATGAAATTTGAAATAAGCATGGCTCAAGGTCAAGTAGAGCAAGATCTGTATAAGTGTACGAATGACATTTGTTGTCCGAATTGAAGCCTGTTTTAACACAACTGAATGAAGTAGCTGTCAAAAGAAGGTTGATAAAATGTTGACCAATAATTTTGTAATATTTTTTTAATGACTTTAATCTGATACTTTCTATATCATTTGCAGGCTCCATCTGCAGTCCTAGTAACGTGCACCAAAGTTTGGAAAATGCGTTACAGTTAAGAAGTCCTCATGCAGACTCAGAGGACCAGAATACTTCACACACCAATGTAAAAGGTAGTTGTGACCGTACGATCAATTCTGACTCAAGTAACAGCATTCAAAGTGAGAAATGTCCAGAAGAAAATGATAGCTTAAGAGTTGAATGTAGGAATAATATTAAGGATGCAGACTCAGAGGACCCGAATACTTCACACACCAATGTAGGAGGTATTTGTGACCATGTAATCAACTCTGTCCCAAGAGACAGTATTCTAAATGAGAAACGTCTGCAGAAATTTGGTGCCGAAAGACTTGAATGTAGGGATGACGAAAAAACTTCCATTAACTGTGACGACATACCCTCTGTGATCATTTCCTCAATGGAAATGCCTCATCAATGTTCAGAGTGTAACAAGAAATTTCCTACAAGACATCGACTGAAGAGACATGTTTTAACACACACTGGGGAAAAACCTTATTCATGCGCTGTATGTAGTAAGCGACTTGCCAACAAGCGTAACCTTGCAGGCCATATGCTTACACATTCAGATGAAATGCCTTTTCAATGTCCAGATTGTAACACAAAATTTCCATTAGAATTCCAACTGACAGAACATTTAAGGCGACACATGGAAAGGACACCCCATCAATGCCTTGTGTGTAATAAGGTCTTCAGTGACAAATCTAAGCTTGTTGAACACATGTTTATACATAACAGCAAAACGTCTCATCAGTGTTCAGAGTGTAATAAGAAATTTCCTTCAAGATGTCGATTGAAGAGACATTTTCAAACACACACTGGGGAAAAGCCTTATTCTTGCGCTGTATGTAATAAACAACTTGCCAACATGCGTAACCTCGCTGAACACATGCTTACACATTCAGATGAAATGCCTTTTCAATGTCCAGATTGTGACACGAAATTTCCATTAGAATTTCAACTGACAGAACATTTAAGGCGACATATGGGAAGGACACCCCATCAATGCCTTGTGTGTAATAAGGTCTTCAGTGACAAATCTAAGCTTGTTGAACACATGTTTATACATACCGTAGAAACGTCTCATCAGTGTTCAGAGTGTAATAAGAAATTTCCTTCAAGATGTCGATTGAAGAGACATTTTCAAACACACACTAGCAAAAAGGCTTATTCTTGCGCTATATGCAGTAAACAACTTGCCAACATGCGTAACCTCGCTGAACACATGCTTACACATTCAGATGAAATGCCTTTTCAATGTCCAGATTGTGACACGAAATTTCCATTAGAATTCCAAATGACAGAACATTTAAGGCGACACATGGAAAGGACACCCCATCAATGCCTTGTGTGTAACAAGGTCTTCAGTGACAAATCTAAGCTTGTTGAACACATGCTTATACATAACAGAGAAACATCTCATCAGTGTTCAGAGTGTAATAAGAAATTTCCCTCAAGATGTCGACTGAAGAGACATTTTCGAACACACACTGGGGAAAAGCCTTATTCCTGTACTGTGTGTAGTAAACAACTTGCGAGCACGAGTAATCTTGCTGACCATATGCTAACACATTCGGATGCAATTTTTATTCATTGTCCAGAGTGTTATAAACGGTTTACTGTTCAAAGCAAACTCACAAAGCATATGCTACATCACATTGGGCAAATTCCTTTTAATTGTTCAGAGTGTAACAAAAAATTTCCGACAAAATGTCGACTGAAAAGACATATAAGAACACACACGGGTGAAAAGCCTTATTCCTGTGATAAGTGTGGTAAGCGATTTGCCAAGAAGTGTAGTCTTGCTTACCATATGCTTGTACATTCCGGTGAAAAGCCTCACCAATGTGT
Source organism: Strongylocentrotus droebachiensis (assembly GCA_035222895.1). Taxonomy (NCBI): domain Eukaryota; kingdom Metazoa; phylum Echinodermata; class Echinoidea; order Camarodonta; family Strongylocentrotidae; genus Strongylocentrotus; species Strongylocentrotus droebachiensis. Next base: position 43,596 of record JAVYIG010009838.1, read on the forward strand.
AGAGTGTAACAAGAAATTTAAGTCCAAATTGTACCTGAAAAGACACATGAGAACTCATACGGGTGAAAAGCCATATTTGTGTTCTGTGTGTGGGAAGGGATTTTGTACTAAACGCCCCTTAGAAGAACACATGCTGCAACATACTGGAGAAATACCTTATCAATGCTCTGAGTGTAAGAAAGCATTTGCTGTTGAAGGTAACCTTACAAGGCACATGTTGCAACATGCTAAAGAAAAGCCTTATCCATGTTCAGAGTGTAACAAACAATATGAAGTAAAATATAAACTGTTAAGACATTTCAAAACACACACTGGTGAAAAATCTTGCTTGTGTACTGTGTGTGGTAAGACATTTGCTACTAATAGTTACCTATCTCAGCATATGGTTATACACACTGGAGAAAAACCTTATCACTGTCCTCAGTGTAATAAGAGATTTTCATTTAAGACTAGCCTTACTAAGCACCTGTTTATACATAATGGAAAATAACAATATCGGAGCTCTCGATGTACGTAGCTTGCATGTCTAACAAATCTCAACCTATTTTAAAAAAAAAGGCTTATACAGGTGTTGTGTGGGATTGATGTTTTAAAATAGCTAAAATTCAGAATTATCTTGTAAACAAAGAGACCATTAGTACTATATAAGCACCATACAATTGTGACTATTATTAGTAGTAGTATTATTATTAGATATTTACTTAGAAACCTAATCTCAGTAGACACCTAAGGTTTTACACTTTAGAGAAAAGCCTTATCTTTATTTAGAGTGTAATAAGATATTTACCTTGAAATCTCGCCTCACGAGACACATGACCAGTCATACTAGGAAAAAAAAAAGGCATATCAATGTTCTGAATATGACACAAGATTTGTACAGAAATGTGACCTTATTAGGCGTATGAGAACACAAACGCACCTGCCAAAAATGTTTTCAGGGTTCCAAATGTTACTACATCTCCATTTTACTTTCGTGATATTACGTCCCCTTCAGTTCATAGTTGTCATACTCGTGGCTTTAAAGTCAATGTTTTTTGTTCAAGTTCCATTGTATATATGTTTATTCAGTTGCTTTGATTTGTTTTGTGATGTTTTTTAATATTTTATAAAAATATTCCTTGTCTGTTGTGTATCAAATAAATAATAACAAACAAGTACACTGGAAATCCATACTTTTCATTCTTCTGGATGTATTTGCAGATTTGTACATAAATCTTACCTCTTAATACACCTTAAAGGTAATACAAAGTTTTGGTGTGGGGTCATGAATTTGGTTCAAATGAACATATTGGAAGCATATGCGATCCTACAATATTTAGTGATCGTTGTCAGCGGTTGAAATCGAGTTTAAAGTTATGAAATTGTAAATAGTACACTCATTTTGTTGTATAGCTCCCTCTCAAGGTCAAGATATTAATTGGCTATAAAACAATGTTTCTTGACTAAAATCGACCAATTTGCTATTCTTGTTTGGAAGTTATATATCTCATCTACATATTCTGAGAATTTCATGGTCGCAGCTACCATTGTACGGCCGTAGGCGCTTTTTGAAATTTATCAAAATTTACCTGGAGCACCGGTAAATTTTTATATTCAATTTTTCTCGAAAGCAGAAGTGTTTTAGAGGCTAAATTTTCTAGTGCTTATAAAACATCCACAGGGGCATCCAAATATATCCAAATTGTAAAGAATCACTATCCACTCAATTTTCAAAATTTCCCAAAACTTTGTATTACCTTTAAAATGAACACCTTAAAGGGAATCATATTTTATTTTTATTTTCAATTAAAAAACAAAAGTTTGTTCATTAAAGTGACATATAACTAATGATAATGAATAAACGAGGGGTAAATTCACTTTTCAATTGAGGGTTCCTGAAGGTGTATGAGGGTTTGTGAAGGTGTATGATGGTGGGCGGAGGTGTATGAGGATTCGTGAAGGTGTATGATGGTGGGCGGAGGTGTATGAGGGTGGGGTGAGGTGTATGAGGGTTGGTGGAGGTGTTAGGTGGATGGGTGTGTGGTGAAGGTGTATAAGGGTGTGTGGTGAAGGTGTTCGAGGGTGGGTGGAGGTGTGAGGTGGATGGGTGTGTGGTGAAGGTGTATGAGGGTCGGTGGAGGTGTATGAGGGTGGATGGTGGTAGGTGAGGGTGTATGCGGGTATGAGAGTTCGTGAAGGTGTATGAGGGTGTGAGATGTATGAGGGTGGGTGGAGGTGTGAGGTGGGTGAAGGTGTATGAGGGTGGGTGGAGGTGTGAGGTGGATGGGTGTGTGGTGAAGGTGGATGAGGGTGGGTGAAGGTGTGAGGTGGATGGTTGTGTGTTGAAGGTGTATGAGGGTGGGTGGAGGTGTGAGTTGGATGGGTGTGGGGGTGAAGGTGTATGAGGGTGGGCGGAGGTGTATGAGGGTGGGTGGAGGTGTTAGGTGGATGGGAGTGTGAGGTGGATGGGTGTGTGGTGAAGGTGGATGGATGTGTGGTGAAGGTGTATGAGGGTGGGTGGAGGCAGGCGCGGATCCAGGATTTCTTAGGGGGGGGGGGGCCCAAATTTGAAATTTTGCGAGCCAAATATTGGAACGTAATGGTGATCAACAGTGAAGTAATGCGGGGGGGGGGGGCGAGTTTCCCCCTCCCAAGCTTTGACGTTTCATTATATTATTAGAGAAAGAAGACGATTCGTTGTACCGTTCTCGAATTATAATTCTCGTCTGAATTTAGTTTTTCCCCTCCCGCGCGAAGCGCGGAAAATTTTACGATTTATTAAATTATTATAGAAAGAAGACGATTCGTTGTAGAGTTCTCGACTCTTAATCCTCGTCTGAATTCAGGTTCCCCCCTCCTGCGCGAAGCGCGGAAGCTTTTACGATTCATTAAATTATTAGATAAAGAAGACGATTCGTTATAGAGTTCTCGACTCTTAATCCTTGTCTAAATTCAGTCCACCCCTCCCCCTCCTGCGCAAAGCGCGGAAGCTTTGACGTTTTATTAAACTATTAAAGAAAGAAGACGATTCGTTGTACCGTTCTCGACCCTTTATCCTCGTCTGATTTCAGTTCCCCCCCCCCCCCCCCGCGCGAAGCGCGGAAGCTTTTACGTTTCATTAAATCATTAGATAAAGAAGACGATTCGTTGTAGAGTTCTCGACTCTTAATCCTTGTCTAAATTCAGTCCACCCCTCCCCCTCCTGCGCAAAGCCCGGAAGCTTTGACGTTTTATTAAACTATTAAAGAAAGAAGACGATTCGTTGTACCGTTCTCGACCCTTTATCCTCGTCTGATTTCAGTTCCCCCCCCCCTCCCGCGCGAAGCGCGGAATCATTTTTTGTTTGTTTCATTTAATCATTAGAGAAAGAAAACGATTCGTTGTACAGTTCTCGACTCTTAATCCTCGTCTAAATTCAGTCCCCCGCCCCCCTCACCCTCCTGCGCGAAGCGCGGAAGCTTCTACGTTTCATTAAATCATTAGAGAAAGAAGACGATTCGTTGAACAGTTCTCGACTCTTAATCCTCGTCTGAATTCAGGTTCCCCCCTCTCGCGCGAAGCGCGGAAGCTTTTAATCTTCATTTAATCATTAGAGAAGAAGACGATTCGTTGTACCGTTCTCGAAAATATTCCTCGTCGGAATTTAGTTCCCCCTCCATCCCGCGTGAAGCGCGGAAGCTTTTACGATTCATTAAATTATTAGATAAAGAAGAGGATTCGTTGTAGAGTTCTCGACTCTTAATCCTTGTCTAAATTCAGTCCACCCCTCCCCCTCCTGCGCAAAGCGCGGAAGCTTTGACGTTTTATTAAACTATTAAAGAAAGAAGACGATTCGTTGTACCGTTCTCGACCCTTTATCCTCGTCTGATTTCAGTTCCCCCCCCCCCCCTCCCGCGCAAAGCGCGGAATCATTTTTTTTGTTTCATTTAATCATTAGAGAAAGAAAACGATTTGTTGTACAGTTCTCGACTCTTAATCCTCGTCTAAATTCAGTCCCCCGCCTCCCTCACCCTCCTGCGCGAAGCGCGGAAGCTTCTACGTTTCATTAAATCATTAGAGAAGAAGACGATTCGTTACCGTTCTCGAAAATATTCCTTGTCGGAATTTAGTTCCCCCTCCATCCCGCGTGAAGCGCGGAAGCTTTTACGTTTCATTAAATCATTAAAGATTCGTATTACCGTTCTCGCCTCTGAATCCTCGTCTGAATTCAGTCCCCCCCCCCCCCCCCAAAAAAAAAAAAAAAAAATCAGGGGTTTTAGGCATTAGATTACCGTCAGATGATCATCTAAGGGCCCGCCGTTGGGCCCTAGATGGAATCCAGGGGGCAAAGCTCCCGGAAGCTTAGGGGTTTTAGGCATTTAATTACGGTCAGATGAGCATATTTTAATGCCTCATTATTTTGTTAACACTGGCAGTTAACTATTCTTACTTTCTTGCTCTCATTCGATTTTTTTTCTTTTTAATATACTTTTTTTTTTAAAGTGGGGGGGGGGGGGGGCTCGAGGCTCTCGATCCCCGCCGTACCTCGGGCCCTGACATGTAGGAATCTCAAGAATCATATTTTTTGCCTGGCTGTAAATTTAGGAATTTGTCATTTTCCAACAAACACATACAAACGTATAATTTACTAAAAGTGAGGACAAATTTCGGAAATTATGTCATTTCAGCATTATTTGTAATCCACCGTTGTGGAATTAGAAATAAACCACGTTTGAATTTGATTCCCCCCCCCCCCCACGATCAGTACGCCAGTATCTCCTCTTTTCCTTTTTTCTTTCCCTTTCCTTCATTTTCTCTTATTTTTTTTTGATTGGGGGGGGGGATGGGGTTACCCAGGACCAAAATCCAATTGAAACCAGTTGAAATCTCCAACTGGTTTCAATTGGTTTCAACTGGTTTCAATTGGTTTCAATTGGTTTCAATTGGAATAGAAAATTTCCAGTTGAAACCAATTGCCGAACTGGAAAATATTGTTATGGGTACTCATTTCCAGTTCAAACCAATAAGAAGTGCAACTGGAACCAGTAAGGTAATTTTTCCAGTTACTCAATTGGTTCCAGTTAGAAGTCATTTCCAGTTACCCAACTGGTTCCAGTTAGAAGTTCAACTGGAAACAGTAAGATGATTTTCCTGTTACTCAATTGGTTCCAGATAGAATTCATTTCCAGTTACCCAACTGGTTCCAGTTAGCATTTATTTCCAGTTAGAAGTCATTTCCAGTTACCCAACTGGTTCCAGTTAGAATTCATTTCCAGTTACCCAACTGGTTCCAGTTAGCATTTATTTCCAGTTAGAAGTCATTTCCAGTTACCCAATTGGTTCCAGTTAGAATTCATTTCCAGTTACCGAATTGGTTCCAGTTAGCATTCATTTCCAGTTAGAAGTAATTTCCAGTTACCCAACTGGTTCCAGTTAGAATTCATTTTCAGTTACCCAATTGGTTCCAATTCGAAATATTTCCAGTTACCCAACTGGATCCAATTGAAACCAGTTAATTTGCATATTGTATGCGTGTGTGCAGATCAATGTTTTATGTAATTTATTTTGATTTACAATGTACTTATTAATGGATCCGCGCCTGGGTGGAGGTGTATGAGGGTGGGTGGAGGTCTGAGGTGGATGGGTGTGTGATGAAGGTGGATGAGAGTGGGTGAAGATGTGAGGTGAATGAGGATGGGTGAAGGTGTGTGGTGAAGGTGGATGGGTGAGGGGTGAAGATGGATGAGGGTGGATGGAGGTGTGAGGTGGATGGGTGTGTGGTGAAGGTGTATGAGGGTGGGTGGAGGTGTGAGGTGGATGGGTGTGTGGTGAAGGTGTATGAGGGTGGGTGGAGGTGTGTGGTGAAGGTGTTTGAGGGTGGGTGGAGGTGTGAGGTGGATGGGTGTGTGGTGAAGGTGTATGAGGGTGGGTGGAGGTGTGAAGTGGATGGGTGTGGGTGAAGATGTATGAGGGTGGGTGGAGGTGTGAAGTGGATGGGTGTGGGTGAAGATGTGAGGTGTATGAGGGTGGGTGAAGGTGTATGAGGGTGGGTGGAGGTGTATGAGGGTGGGTGGAGGTGTATGAGGGTTGGTGGAGGTGTTAGGTGGATGGGTGTGTGGTGAAGGTGTATGAGGGTGGGTGAAGGTGTATGAGGGGGTGAAGGTGTGTGAGGATGGGTTGAGGTGTATGAGGGTTGGTGGAGGTGTTAGGTGGATGGGTGTGTGGTGAAGGTGTATAAGGGTGTGTGGTGAAGGTGTATGAGAGGGGGGGGGGTGAAGGTGTATGAGGGGGGTGAAGGTGTATGAGGGTGGGTTGAGGTGTATGAGGGTTGGTGGAGGTGTTAGGTGGATGGGTGTGTGGTGAAGGTGTATAAGGGTGTGTGGTGAAGGTGTATGAGGGTGGGTGAAGGTGTATGAGGGGGTGAAGGTGTGTGAGGGTGGGTTGAGGTGTATGAGGGTTGGTGGAGGTGTTAGATGGATGGGTGTGTGGTGAAGGTGTATAAGGGTGTGTGGTGAAGGTGTATGAGAGGGGGGGTGAAGGTGTATGAGGGGGGTGAAGGTGTATGAGGGTGGGTTGAGGTGTTTGAGGGTGGGTGGAGGTGTTAGGTGGATGGGTGTGTGATGAAGGTGTATAAGGGTGTGTGGTGAAGGTGTATGAGGGTGAGTGAAGGTGTATGAGGGGGTGAAGGTGTGTGAGGGTGGGTTGAGGTGTATGAGGGTTGGTGGAGGTGTTAGGTGGATGGGTGTGTGGTGAAGGTGTATAAGGGTGTGTGGTGAAGGTGTATGAGGGGGGTGAAGGTGTTTGATGGTGGGTGGAGGTGTGAGGTGGATGGGTGTGTGGTGAAGGTGTATGAGGGTGGGTGAAGGTGTATGAGGGGTGAAGGTGTATGAGGGTGGGTTGAGGTGTATTAGGGTTGGTGGAGGTGTTAGGTGGATGGGTGTGTGGTGAAGGTGTATAAGGGTGTGTTGTGAAGGTGTATGAGGGTGGGTGAAGATGTGAGGTGTATGAGGGTGAGTGAAGGTGTATGAGGGTGGGTGGAGGTGTGAGGTGGATGAGTATGTGGTGAAGGTGGATGGAGGTGTCGTGAAGGTGTGTGGTGGATGGGAGTGTGAGGTGGATGGGTGTGTGGTGAATGTGGATGGATGTGTGGTGAAGGTGTATGAGGGTGGGTGAAGATGTGAGGGGGTTGAGGTGTATGCGGGTGGGTGAAGGTGTGAGGTGGATGGGTGTGTGGTGAAGGTGAATGGAGGTGTGGTGTATGAGGGTGGGTGAAGATGTGAGGTGTATGAGGGGGTGGAGGTGTATGCGGGTGGGTGAAGGTGTGAGGTGGATGGATTGGGGTGAAGGTGTGAGGTGGATGGGTGAAGATGTGAGGTGTACGAGTGTTCGTGAAGGTGTATGAGGGAGTGGGGTGAAGGTGTGAGGCAGATGGGTGTGTAATGTGACGTGGATGGGTGTGTGGGGAAGGTGTTTGAGGGTGGGTTGAGGTGTACGAGGGTGGGTTGAGGTGTACGAGGGTGTAGGGTGAATGAGGGTGGTTTGGTGTGTTTTGGAGGTGTATGAGGGTTAATGAAGGTGTACGAGGGTATAAGGTAAATGAAGGTGGGTGAAGATGTGAGGTGGATAGGTGTTGGGAAGGTGTATGAGGGTGTGAGGTAATGAGGGTGGGTGAAGGTGTGAGGTGGATGGGTGTGTGGGGAAGGTTTATGACGGTTTGTGAAGGTGAATGAGGGTGTGAGGTTAATGAGGGTGGGTGAAGATGAGAGGTGGATGCGTGTGTTGTGGTGAAGGTGCATGAGGGTGGATGGATGTATATGAGCGGGTTACTGAAGGTGCACCAGGCTTCGTGAAGGTGTATAAGAGTGTAGGGTGAATTAGGGTGGGCGAAGATGTGTGGTAAGGATGTATGAGGATGCGTGAAGGTGTATACGGATGTGAGATCGATAAACATAGGGGACATGGGGGAAGGTGCATGAGAGTGTGACGTTGGAGGGTGTGATGTGTACGAAGATGAATGAAGGTGTACGAGGATAAAGAATGCACTTGCAGAGAATGGGTAAATATACATGGAGCCAGTACCCCTTTACCGGACATTTTGGTAACACGCATGCGGCCATTCTGACCCCGGAGTGGGGGGGGGGGGGGGGGGGGGGGTGACATGGAGTATGAAGTGCATGTGGTCAGGTGAAGGTAACATATGAAAGGTGTACCTTAAAGGGCACATGACATCGAAATACAAGTGTATTCCTGTTGGTGTGCAGTCCTTGTCGACTTCGGCAAAGATACATACCACTTTCTCAAGTTAGCTCATTGGTGACTGAAAGATGGTGTCACAAGGGGAATGAGATCTGGAGGTTTTTGGGGTGGAGCTTAGCAAGTTTGAAAAACAAATATTTCATAAAATATTAAAAAATCTATGAAACAAATTCAGAAGTTTACATATCAAAATATGAGATGTATGCAGGACTGCACACCAACAGGAATAGACTTGTATTTCGATGTCATTGGCCCTTTAATCTTACCCCTTCCTAAAAGGCAGGGAAAGCTTTCCGGCCCTACCTGTCTTTCTATATCTCCCTGCCTCCTCTCTTTCGCTCTGTCTGTCTATGTCTCTCTCTCTCTCTTTCTTTCTCTCTCTCTCTCTCTCTCTTTCTCTCTCCGGCTCCCTTGCGTTCTTTCTTTCTCTTGTGTCTTAAAGTACTCACTGTGAACATGGGTGTTTACGTGAATGCTAGATTGATAGTGCATGTTTAAGTATATAGCAATGAGAATTTCCACATTTTGAATTACGTAGTTTTGAAGTGTAGACGATAATCCAGATATATTTTATTGATACATATTCACAAAATTGTAACCTGTAATCGACAGTTAGCAGATTTGTCATAGATTTGATGGCATTGTTATTCGAACTCAGTTTTTATGAAACTTAGCCCTGGTTTGATCATGATGGGTTTTGTTTTAATGCCGGGGAAAGTAGGAGCGACCTGAATAGGAAGGAAAAGGTGTAACATGTAATGTTTTGAGAGATACATTGTGTTTCAGAGGTGATACATGAGATAGGATATACAGAGGAAGCTCCACACAGGCCTGAACGGATCTCAAACTGATCTTTGGGACGATAGCTTGCCCTCTTAACTCTATGACAATACGTACAATACGTGACAGAATACATGACTCTAAAACGAATGTAGAAGCTGCATGTACTGTATTGACTGTTAATTAGATACTTTCTAAAACTACATGATTTAGGCTACGTCTCGTCGACCATAGCGTTTTTAGAAACGTAAATAAATCACTGCTTAAAAGAATCTCACCAACGCTAAATATTCTTTAGGAATAAAATGAATGCTCACACATACGCCATAAAAGTTGAAACCAACATTTTGGAAATTAAAAAGCTATAAATATGCTGAAATCATTTGCAAGATAATAATAGATAATGTGAGATTACGAGAGGGAAAAAAACACGCTCCACATTCCTATAAACAGAAAAAGATTCAGACTTCTAATGCAATATGGCAGGCAGTAAAAGGGTAAAATTTGCCTACCTCTCATTTATAAAACTTGGGTGTTGAGCAATTATATAATTCTTAGAATGTGACATTTTTGTTTTTCTACGTTTAATCTTTTAATTTGGTTTAAGTAACGGATAAAAACCAAACTAATGAATAGGCAAATGACGTAAGGCCGAGTTATATCAAATTGTGTACCTCACAAAAGAAACAGGCTATTTTTTTGTTCAATTCAATTCAATTCTATTCAGCCAATCATTAAAAAAAGATTTACAATGACACTGGTACGGGAACAATAATTATAACATGATGACAGGCTATGGACCCCTGAGAAGCAGAGCTTGTAAATAGGGCCCATTAACATAGAATTAAATACAAATATAATAAAAACATGCAATAACAAGCAAATCAAAAAAGAGATACATGTATATTCCTACTTATTACAAAACAATTACAAATATCTTGCAAACACACTCAGCCATACTCACTCACACACACACAATACTTTAAAGCATATTATAAGAGAGAGAAAGAGAGAGAGAGAAGAAGAAGAAGAAGAGAGTATAATATTTAAAAGAAAAAGGAAGAAGAAGAAACACATGAAAAAATGCGAAATATGAGATTAAAACTTATACTCCTACCCAGTTTTACAAATTAATAAATAGTTCCCTTTTGCACAAAACTTTAAACCTAGACAAAGTTGAACTTGATCTTATATCCTCGTTTAAATCATTCCATTTACTTATTTCCACATTTCTAAATGATTTCAGTGCATGGGTTGTACGTACAGGGGGTTTGTGTAATAACTTTGTTAAAGTCGAAACGAAAGGTATTTATTAAGCATATTCTAAAAGGCATACGATGTTAAATATCCATGTAAAGAAAGATATGTGGATATTCGGGGCCGTTTTTTTTTTTAACCATGTTCTAACTATATAAAAACTGGTATTATTCCAATACCACTGAAAATCCCATGGTATCCTGAAACTTAATGTTTGAATGTTATGTTTTACGAATCGTGTTTGAGAAGATTGTAACAGACAATCAAAATGCTATTAAAAAACACACTGGAGAATGTTTTAGAATGACTTGACGGATGCACAAAACCCGTACATATAAAGAAAAGTATAACAAATATAAAAATTAAAAAACACTTTATGAGTGTTACCCAAACAGGGGGAGGAGAGTGGATCTACATACCACACTGCATCCTACAGGACACTCCATATAGCAACCTATAGTATAAAGGAGTGATGTACTATTCAATTGTAAAAGCACTTACGATAATACAAGTCCAATAATGTATTTGGTAATTTAGAGTCCCTTATACGCAACAAGGTATTGTAGAGTTCTGAACATATTTTGACATAAAATGTGTCTTTTTTCCAGATTGGTCTGTAAAAAGAACCAGTGGGGCTTCTAAATTAACACAATTATCAGGCATGTACTTTTTAAGTACATATATCTGATGATTTAAAATGCTGATATTTGCTTTTTGACGTACGGGACAATACCATGGACTTACGTTATGATACATTTTTATTATGCTTATATACAGTACTATTTACAACAAGTACACTTCTGTCTCAAATATTTCTTGTTTGAATTAAGTACCACGTTAAGGGAGGAATGCGTGATCAGTCTTTCTAACATGATACCGAGTCAGTCAGGAGTTCACCGAGACCGCGGTTAGTTTTCCTGTAAACGAGGACTTTTCCCTCACTGTGAACCACAAGCTTAGAATTGTCCGGGAGAACAAAGTTTGGACTAAACGGAGTTTTCGAACAGTCAACAATTTTCCTTGATCCTGCAGAACGTCCGAACGTCATCACATCGATGGCAAAGTTAAGCGGGGAAACTTGATACATTACATAAAGCGCATCTCCTGACCTGTCTACGGCCATGCTTCTCATGTCCTTGGTGTGAAGATGGACAGTGGAAATGACCACACCGTCTTGGTTGAGGACACATACGTCTTGGCCTTTAGAACACTTGGTGCGAATGGCAATGTTGTTGTTTGCCATTGCATGAACCTCGTATATCGCCTTGTTGGCGACGGTAAGCGATCTCACAATCTCCCCGTTATGTGGGTTGATGACGCAGATGGAAGACTGACCTAGGGCAGAGGCGAGGACGTTCCCATCGCCGTCCACGGAAACTGAAACTCGAGCGCTCGGTGAGAGAACCACGCTAATTGTCCTAATATGCTTCCACGTCTGGTCAAAGATAACGACATCTCCATCACAGGAACCACCTACGATTCGCCCGTCATTAAGAAAACTGCACTTATACATGTCATGAGAATTCTTGCTCTCAATGACTCTCTTCTCCTTGCCATCACGAAAACTTAGCAAATGAACAGAAGCATCGTGGTTATCCTTGATGACTACATCATTGCTGCTGCTTGACCCTATCATGCAGGAAAACGCCTTCTGACCCACACGGAATTTCCGCTCGACCTCCCACGACTCCACAGGCATGTTTATCTCTCCTATTCTCTGACCTTCTTCTCTCTCAAAGTTCACCATCTCGGCAACTTGCAAGGCACGATCTGATTCGCTGATATTGATTTTCCCCTCGAACTTGCAACAACATAGTCGGGTAAAGTTGGTGAACTCGCTCATCAGCAGTTCGTCATTATTCATCATTTCTTCTGCCTTTGTGTGGATCTCGACCATGTCTTTGCAGATCTTGTCTGCGTCTTCCATCTGCTTGCCCACTTTCTCGCGAACGACAACGGATCCTTCTTTTAGCTCTCTCATCAGCAATCCGAACCTATCTGTAACTTTCTTTATCTCGTCCGCATATGCCTTCTTCAGACGTCTCTCCTCCTTAGCATAATGCTCTTTTATCTTTGCAACACGGTCTTTGATGACTCTGCTTCTTTCCAGCATCTCTTCTTCCCTATTCTTCCCTTCTTCTATGAGGAAAGTTAACTCTTCTTTGCGATCCACAAATGTATCGACTACGTCCTGCAAACTGCACTCCTTTCGATGTTCCGTCGAGGCACATGTCTCACAAACTAAGACATCATGGGTTGTACAGAACATCTTGGCGGATTCTTGGGGATGCTTCGTACAGGACCACTGTCTCACATAATCTTCCTTGATCAGATATCCGTTTAGTTGTGCACAGTCGTCACATAATTGTTGTCTGACCTCCATCCTGTAGCAGACATGGGCTTTGCCAAAGGCAAGGCAACCCTCACATTTGCTCTCATTTTTAGTTGAAAATCCAGACGCCATATTTACAGATCGTTGTGTCCCATTCCTTTAATAGGCAGCTAAAAAGAATAAAAATCAAAGATGTTGCTCAAAATTTTCTTCACCCAGTAGATATGTGTTCGATAAGTGTCTGAATGCATACCTAAATGCACCTACTCGCACTATAAGCCTGGTCATCAACATGACTTGTATACCACTTGCCCGAGGACAATCAAGTACACTGCACAGCTAGTGCACATAAATACTAGCATCTCTACGAGAATATTGCAACCTGGAAGGAAAGTCAAGCCTATGATAAGTTCCCAGAGAAGATAGTATTAATCCCATAAAAAAAAATCCGGGTCATTAAAATTAATCTTGTAGCCTGGTTGGCAACTTTCTCCAGTTTGCTTTCTGCTCCAAACCCCTTTATCATCATTTGTAGTTATAGTGTAACCTCATTAGCGCAAAACATTGTTTTAAAAATGAAACATTTTGTATTTAGTACTTAAATAATACTTCATCTTGAAAGTTGCTTATACTTACTCATGTGATTCAAAACTCGCCTATATCACAAAACATGTAGAAGAATAATGTAAAGACGAATGTGGTAATCTTGCTACTTTGGTGAATCTGCCAGTGGCGCAACTAGTCAACTGATATATCTGCAGCAAGTTCACCCGAGATAGATGATTTCTTCTATGTTGTACAATTATTGTAAAATTCATATTTTTTATTGCCAGTAAAACACCACTAGATGGCGATATTGCTCTGTGTTGCAAATTGCTATTCAATCTTGTCAAATGCCCATATTTCACTCACGCAGAACCATTTGATGGTAGACTAGGGCACTCGCGGCACCCGTATCATATCCTTTTAATGTTACATGGGCTTAATTATTTACGAGCTAAGCCTTGTCATACAATCACGTACATGCAATATTAATTCATCCAACAGCTCCTGAAATATTAGCCTGGTCAGATAGACCTATTTACTCAGTGATCTCATAAAAAAGAATAAGTGCCTGGTATTTAACGTTTAGAATAGCCAATGAGTTATAACTCCTTGGAATAGCAAATGCACATAAACCAACTGGCAATTGGTAATCAAGCTTCTCTAACGCCCCCCCCCCCCCCCGACCCCTCGGCAGCGGCGGTTCTATGGTTTCGGGAGATTGTTTTTGTTTAGGTCCGTTAACTCCAGTCGGAGAGCACCATCTCACCACGGCCGAGGTGGGGGTGTTAGTTAAAACCCACGAGACCACCACATAAATTAATACACAATTAAACAGTTTCAATTACAATTTCATTTGGTCGTTTATTCTAGAAAAAGTTACAATTTCTTGTGTCGTTGTTTCTTCAGTGTTTATCCCTTACCTAATTACTTAACTACTTGAGCTCGTTTACCCACGCAGCCACATCAACAATCACTCACTTAAAATATATTTATTAGTGGGAGGGGGAAGGGGAAAGGGAAAGGATTATTTACATTACTTGGGCTTTTAGAGTCTTTGATCGATCGATAACTAATTGTCTTTAAAAGTTTATAGGCCTGTTTAATTGGGGGACGGGTTGACTTAGCTCTTTCTTGAATCCGGTCTCTCGACTCGTCGCACTCGTGTCGGGGCGTAGCAGACTTGAAATCCTCTCGATGTCCTGGGGGCGTCGGAGGGTCTTAACGGTGTGTGCTTGCTCCGGTCCTTGTGACGTCGAATTTGTTGACTTTCTCCAAAAAGAGCACAAAATAATCAGCGGTCTCCTTTGTCTCTTTCTATTATTCTGGGTTGGAAGTGTTCTCCTTACTGGCGAAGAGCGAAGTGCAGTAATATATATATTGGTCGTTTCAGTCCCTTTCTGTTATTGTCAGCATACAGTGACAAGAAGATGAAGTTCAGCAACTTTCAAAATATTCCGTGGACGATGCTTTAATTAGTACAAGTCGGGGATCTCCAAATTTCTGTGGTGGCTGAATTAAACTTAGGGTGGAAGGAGAGGGGTGGTAAATGCTTGGGGGTCCAGGGATGCAAGTATCGAGGGAAGGGAGGACTGGGTCTTTTTATACTCAATTAACACACCTTTCAGCCATCTAGCTCGCACCTCGAGTCCAACAAATTCCTTATTAATTTCCTTTGTTTTGCCATCCCATAATACTTTTTGGTCACCTGATCTCCCACCACTGTCGACTTCTTAATGGACAGGGCTAAAACTTATTTCATTGGTCCAAACTTTCTATTCCAAAACTCTAACAAACTTATTTTACCTGTTTTTATTCCTGATTGGTCAAATGAAGGGGAAGTCCTTATACTTTTTAGCGTGGGTATGCTGGATTCACTCATTGGGATATTCTCGAGATACCAGTGACAGCTCAGGCTCTAGAGTATCAATTAACTACTAATACAACGACTCTGTTATCATTCACCATTTTCACAAACACCTAACTAAATTCTATCAAAAACAAACCTGTTGTCCAAAGTATTTTTATCGTTCTTAACCCCACTCGACCTATTGCTCTACCCCTTTTCCCTTGTCCCTTCACCTACATATAGCTACATAGTCTATCCCAAAGCCATTTATTTATCAATCAAATATCCCCTAGGACTCAAAATCCTTTTAACTCGGCTACTTTCAAGTTCAAGCACACTTCCGCATGTTCACACTCATCTTTAATCCCAGTCTATTCCACCATGCTACACTTCTAACAATAATATTGCCATTATTACTGAGCGCTCAACATAAAATAATAACAATGGACATTTACATTGCCGCTTTCCAGCCATGTATTTTGTATAGTAAACGCACATGCCACTCTTTATTTTTAAAACACTAAAAGAAACTGTATGCATTGCACTCGGAAGTTTTGACCAATCTTCATTATTCCAGCTCTTTGAACACTTTGATTTCGTATGTGATAATAGCCTACCAAAAAATGTAACACTTGACCTGTGATGCAAAGGTTGCAGGTTCGAGTCCCGGCATTGGTCTGCATATCGATCCAGATGTTCCACGACTACGTGGCAGAATTTAATCTGTCGGAGCTGAAATCCATGGTAACAATTTCCAAAGCACATTAGAAGTACATAATTTTCTTCCTACGAATGAAATATTTGGATATGTTTTGGCCTTTACAGCGAAACTGATATGTGAGAAATCATGTGCCACAAAAACGGATTATTCATTTCAATCTGATTTAACTCAATATCGCATTACAATGTTGATAGTAAACATGTAACTGTCAAAAGCGAATGATATAGACTTTCGAGTCGATATATAGACATGGTATACATTGATCCCTAATTCCTGTCCAAAATGAAAGTTATATCGCTGAATAATAGAAAGTGATTATTTATCTACAAAAGGAGTTGATATTAGCGAGTATGGAAAAATATAAATACTTACGCAATACAAAATAATAAGTTTTCAAAGAAAAGGGAGACACGGGTACCTCAATCAACACCCCCCCCCCCCCCTCCGTGCCTTTCCCTACATCATAATATAGAGAAGACTCAAGATATTTTGTCAGCCTAGACATTGAACATTCGGACAATTTGCTCAGTTTGTTATGACATTCGCTTTTTCTAAGGAGCATACTTATACTAATGTATCTATTGTAAATTTGTAAGGTACGTGTTAAACTTGTGTTTTCTGTTCTCGAAACTTACATCAGATAGTGCAGGTGCCAATAGTGCCAATGCATATTGCAATGCAATGCCAGTACGCAATGCCAATGCATAGGGGTGTGTGCAATCTGAATTCCGTGCAATCTCACGGGAAGGATTTTAGCACTACTAGACCTACTTACAAGAATAGACTTTTGAAAAAAAAATGTATGGAGAATTTAACGTACTCTTTTTGGTGCTCTGTCAAGCTTGTCCCTGCTGTCAGCAAGTCTTGCATTTGATCATCATCAAGAAGTTGAAATCTTGGGAGAGTTTCTTAAGCCATTTTTGCCTTCGGTTTGAAATTACCGACCAATTCTTCGCACACGGACAGTATCCTCGATCGCTCAAACCAGTTTTTAACATGTGAACCTATGGGTATTTCACCAAGACTGAACTATTTTCCCCGTAACCATGGTAACTGGGAATTTAGAACTATTTTAAAACTATTACATGGGTTTGGAATTTTACCGGGAATTTTACAGGAATAGTTTATGAATGCGATTTTGACCAATCAGATGGCTGGATTTCTTAAGTGAGGTATATATTATAGTATTAATGACTGCTTTGAGAGAAATAGTTGTTTTTATACGCTCAAGGGAAGGTTAGAATTGTGCTATTGCCCGTGGCGTGCCGAAAATCTGGGAGAAAATCGATCACCGTTAAGTGAGATAATCTCAATTAAACAAAGACAAAAATGACGTCATCAACAAAATACATTTTTTTGAGTTTAGATGCCAATATGAAGACTTTGTTTCACTTTGTACGAGTCAGGGTGGTATGAAATCTTATCTCCAACTCATGCTTTTTCCAACCATGATATAAAAATTGAGGGTCGACGGACTATCTGAAGAGCTATTTTGTTTTTTAAAATGGCATGTTTTTGATCAGATTTGCATTATATTGCCCATAGCAGCACGCGCGGATTTTGAACTTTGACGCGCGCTCACGGCCTTATAAAAGGCAAGAGTGACTGGAATTCATGTAAATTGTCAATTACGGTAAGAAGAATCTAAATCATGTAAACATTTTGAATTTGATCTTTTTCGAGCGGTGTGAGCGCGCACAACGCGCGCGGGGACACGTATGGGCGGAAAATTTGAAATGCTTAAAATGACCTGATTCGTACTCTCGTTAAATAATTAAGCAATTTTGAGCAACTTAAAATTTTGACGCGCGCGTACGCGCGTGTCATGACCTTTGTTTGACCTTTAATGACACGACCTGTTGACCCTTGACCTGAAGTATATGTGATATGAATATGAATGAACTTTGAGTACGCATCATGAAGATATGGTGGATAATGTGATTTCACAAAATGGCGCCTGGATGACGTCACGATAATTTGATGACCTTGAAAACGTTCTTGCCACGTCTTATGACAATGACCTATGACTGTGCCAAAATTAAAAGATATTGACTGAACCGATCTTGAGTTATCGTCGGAACAAAAAATGGGGAGAAATAAAAATAAAGAACTAGAAATTTAATTCGTCATGGGGACGAATTAGGTGGTCTGTCTTCAATTTTCATGATCATTGACAAGTCAAAAAGTAAAAAAAATTGAAGAAAAAAAATTGTTGGAGACTCCCGGACTCGACCCAGGGACCTCGAGGTCGAAAGTCAAGTGCGTTACTGATATACCAAAACAAATCCTATAGAGATTACACGTAAACGGAAAATGGAATTCTCAAATCCCACTTTGCAAGTGAAATATGAGCATGATCCCGGCATCTGATCGAGAAATAAATTGCACACTTGTGATAGCTTATTGTCTCAGCTACAACATACTCGATGCTCAGCGAAAACGAAGCTAAGACGACGGAGATATTGCTCGTGAAAGACGGGAATGTAGAATCCAGTTTTGAGAAAAAGTCATGTCCCATATAGAATACACGCAAAATGTGAAAAATTGACATGCCTCCTTTAATCGCAAAAATACGCCATGATGCCTTTGCCAAAATGAAATATCGTGGCAACTGCATTTGTAAAAAATATTCTCAGGTAAAACATATCAAAATTTGAAAGAAAATTGATCAACATTTACAGAGATACAATCAATTTTCCAAAAATCTGCTGACGTCATAATATGCAAATTAAAATTTTGAGTTCGGAGGCCATTATGATGACGTCATGAGTTAATTGAAGGTCAAATGAGACATGACATCATATCTCCAACTCATGCTTTTTCCAACCATGATATAAAAGTTGGGGGTCAATTGACTATCTGAAGAGCTATTTCGATTTTTAAAATGGCATGTTTTTGATCAAATTTGCATTATATTTCCAATAGCAGCACGCGCGGATTTTGAACTTTGACGCGCGCTCACGGCCTTATGAAAGGTCAAGAGTGACTGAAATTAATGTAAATTGTCATGTACGGTAAGAGGAATCTAAATCATGTAGAAAAAAAAATGAATTTGACCTTTTCCGCGCGTCGTGAGCGCGCGCAACGCGCGCGGGGACACTACGGACGGAAAATTTTGAAATGCTTAAAATGACCTGATTCGTACTCTTCTTTAATAGTTAAGTGATTTTGAGCATTTTTAAATTTTGACGCGCACATACGCGCGCGTCGTGACCTTTATGTGACCTTTGATGACATGACCTGTTGACCCTTGACCTAAAGTATATGTGATATGAATATGAATGACCTTTTCTTATGCATCATGAAGATATGATGGATAACGTGATTTCACAAAATGGCACCTGGATGACGTCACGGTAAAGTAATGACCTTCAATTCAATTCAATTCATTTATTTTTCCTCTTTCAATCGTTCATATTTACAATGATGGTACATTTTAACATATTCACATATTTATATACATATACATCAATTTGCACAATACAATACATTAAAAAATAAACATGAAATTGAAAGGGAAGGAGGGCCGACTAAAAAGCAGAGCTTGTAGGGTGTAAGGCCCCCTGTAAAAGTAATTATCATGAATTATCATTTTATGAGAAAAAAACAAAAACAATAATAATAACAATAACTGATTCAGTAATACAAAAAAAAAAAATCACTTTTAAACGCAAAACATTGATAAATACATACATGTTTATAAAAAGAAATAATCAAAGTTGCATAAAGTCACACTACAAATTATATTTGATTGGGGAATGCAATAGCCTAGTAACTATTTAGAAGAAAGCTTTTAAGTCTCCTTTTGAAAATTTGTATCGAATTACACTGTATAATATCATTTGAAAGAGAATTCCACAATTTTGGACCTGTAAAAAAAAAAGTCTTTTGTGCAAAAGATGTTCTATTTAATGGTAAATGAAAAGAGCTCGCCTGGCGAGTGAGGTAACTATGAATCGAATCATTTCTTACGAACATATCATTAAAAGGCAAAGGTAATTGTTTAGTGTTGAGCTTGTACATTAACTGTCCAAGCTGAAAAATATGCAAGTCTTTAATTTTCAACATTTTATTATTCAGAAAAAGATTACTCGTGTGTGCCCGGAAATCTGCATTATTAATAATACGAATCGCTCTTTTTTGTAATATAAAGAGTCTATTAATTTGAGAAGTTGCTGCACTGCCCCAGGCAATAAGTCCGTAATTCAAGTAAGGAAGAATAAGCGTAGAATACAAGGATAACATAATATAATGGGGTAGGGAGTGTCTTAATTTACTAAGGATACCAGTGTTGCGAGCAATGATTTTGCAGATATTGTCAGTGTGCGCTTTCCAAGAAATTTGCAAATTTGACATTTTTCTTCATTGGGGGGGGGGGGGGGGGGGGGGGGGGTAAGGTCACCTTGAAAATGTTTCCGTCACGTTTCATGACAATGACCTATAATTGTACTGAAATTTAATGAAATTAACTGAACCAAACTTGAGTTATCCTAGGAACAAAAAACGGGAAGAAATAAAAAATAAAGAATAATAATAAGAAAGAAAGAAAATTCTGACGAAAACAATAGGTGATCTGTCGAAAACGACAGACCACCTAATAAAGAAGAAAGAAAATTCTGACGAAAACAATAGGTGATCTGTCGTAAACGACAGACCACCTAATAAAGAATAATAATAAAGAAGAAAGAAAATTCTGACGAAAACAATAGGTGATCTGTCGTAAACGACAGACCACCTAATACAGAATAATAATAAAGAAGAAAGAAAATTCTGACGAAAACAATAGGTGATCTGTCGTAAACGACAAACCACCTAATAATAATAAAGAAGAAAGAAAATTCTGACGAAAACAATAGGTTATCTGTCTACGACAGACCACCTAATAAAGAAGACAGAAAATTCTGACGAAATCAATAGGTGGTCTGTTGACAACAGACCACCTAATAATGTATACTGTCACTGAAGTAGTGTAGAGTGCAGTGAGAGCAGCGCAAATGACCGTACCGCGTTCGGGCTAACACCTATCACATTGATCTTGATCGATCTCATATCTATGACGTTATCCATGGTATAGTGCACTATGCCATGGATGAAGTCACGGTACTGCACATTTTTCTCACCGGTAACATCATAGCAAAAATATGTTTGGTCACATGATGCTATGTTGACCAATCACTAATCAGGATTTCATTGATCAAAAATATAATCATTACTAATTGATATAATTTTTGAACAAAGTATTATGCTTGCATACATTTCTCAACACACATTAAAACTGTAGAAGGCGGACCGAGATGTTCTTTCCACAAATACTGTTTCAACACAATGTAATGTTCATCTTATAGGGTTAGGATTTCAAACAATTCCTTCCTCCAGTTTGATCTCAGCAAGAAGTTGATTGAGTCCTTTTTCAGTCTTTCCGTAGGTGAGTAGCTTCCCATCGGTGTAGATCACCATCTTATCAGGTCTAGGAATGGCGTAGCTTGGAGTACTAGTGTAGGACGATGACTCACATACAATGACTCGTTCTGCAACAAACTCAGCTGAGGTGGACAACACACAGACCTTGTAATCAGAGTGTTGACGATCCCAAGAGAGATAGTAGATTAAATCGTGTCCGAAGTCGACAGCAAGGCTTTTGATTCCCTCGCCGTGACAGTGCTTTGAAGCAAGGATCTCACCCGAATCGTCCAAGACAGTCACGTCGATGCCTTCGACGCACTCGTTAAGGATCGCGATTTGTCCCGATGCTAGAGCGCACATGTCATATATCGGAGTCTTTTTCACGATGGATCTAACTAGTTTGCCGTCAGCAGGGTCGTAGATCCCGATCGTTCGAGAGCCGATGGAGTTGGCGAGGATCAAACCATCTTTGTTCACAGCGACGCATACAGAAAAACTTTCAGCAACTCTGATGACTGTGAGTGCTTTCCAAGAGCGATCACAAATGATGACCTGACCATCAGTGGATCCACACACGATCCTACGATTACCGTCCTTCAGTGGCACACATCGCCATAAGTCGTATTGACTGTTACTTTTGATCACCTTTTTCTTGGTTTTAACGGTCTCTAAATTGACGACATGGATAGAGAGCTTGTCAGTGTCTTTTATGACTACCTCAGTTTCACTGATAGCACCAATCATGAAGGGGAATGTTTTGATTTCTGGGGTGTATTCATCGATTGGGACCCAGGTTTCAACTGGCTCAATGGTTCCGATCCCATGACTCTCAGTTTCCGTAAAGCAAACCTTCTGAGCCACACCCATAACCTTCTTCATAACAACCTTCACGTTGGTATCTGGATTACTCTGGTTTGTCAAACTTGTCAGGGAGTTATTGATATCCTGAAAGTCCTTCATCATATCGCTCTTGTTTGTCAATAGTGCTTCAGCCCGTGTCCGCATCTCAACCAGGTCTTTGCACTTCTTCGCAGGTTGGTTTCGTAAACGTTCGGTGATGTCACGAATCTCGGTGGATGCCTCCTTCAGTTTTCGCTGACGATTTTCGAATGTTTCATAGAGCTTCTTCACTTCTGTTTCATGAGCTATTCTCAGTTTCTCCTCCTCCCTTGCAAGATGTTTCTCTATTCCCCCAAGTTCCTCATCGACTGATTTCATTTGATGGCCAAACGTTTCTTCATTTTTTTTACTCGCCTCGATCAAACGAACCAAGTCATCTTTCCTATCCTTCACAGTGTCCTCTATGTCTCCCAGGGTGCATGATGACTTGTGTATGGTGATCGCGCATGCCTCGCAGATAGGGACATCGTGAGTCAAGCAGAAGATCTTGGCCTTGTCCGTTAGGTGTTTGTGACAGAACCACTCGGCGGTAATGATAGAGCCCTGATTATCATGGGCGCAGCCATCGCACAGATTTTGTTTGACTTCTACTCGGTATGACACATGAGCCGTTTCCTCAGTGTAGCATCTTTCACATCTAGTATCATCTGCGGAATTTTGAAAGGCTGATGCCATATTGCTGGTTACAATCGGCCCTGTGTATAGAAAAAATGAAGTAAAAGAAAGGATGTAGGTTATGCAGTTTGCACAAAGAACATTCAATCTGACAGGCAAACAGAAAACAACATAAAAAACAACAACATGGATTACGACAAAGTAAGAAACAAAGATGAAAAACTCTAAATTAAAACAAAAAGGTCAGAAACAAAAGAAAATGAATAACTTCAGCAAAATGTAAAGTTGGAAAGTCCCATAGTAATTATTAGCAGGTTTTTACTCGGGCCGGGTGATCCGACGCAATCTCTGGCGACAATTATTGCGTCGCTGGGTTTTTTATCTCGTCAAAGAGGGTTATGGTTAGGTACACAGACGGCTTCAACAGGAAAAGGGTTTTCACTTAAAATAATTGCGGATTCCTGAGTACAATTTGATGCTTAAAGGGACTTGGTAACATTGTAATGATGAAAGAAAAGGGTGCTAAGGTAGTGACTTCCATACTAGATGTACAATTAAAAATAATCTGAAAATTTGAGTGAAAACGGACCATTCTAAACGATAAAAATTGGGAAAAACTGATCTGATCGACACCTTAATTCTCCCAACTATATTATTTCAATTCAATTACATTTTAGGTGAATGTAAATCGTCCCAAAGTATACTGGCTCTATATACCATTCCAGACATTGAAGTGTTGAAAGATTTTTAAAAGCCTGTTCTTTGGTCTTATTTTCATAAAAAACGGTTGGGAAAATTCAAAAATGGTTGGGAGAATTTACTGTTAATCACTGTTAGAGGATGTTGACCAGTAACGCCTTCTAAGAAAACCATTAATATCTTTGTGGTTTGAGATTTTTGTCAGGATTTTTTGCATGTTAGAGGGCTAGTACAGTAGAAGGAAGATACTAAGTAACAATTCATACTAAAATCACGCATTTTTAAAATCAGCCTTCAACAATGTTAACGAGTCACTTTAAAACGCAGCCATCTTATAAAATTAGTGCCCAAAGTGCCAAAATGTTATGTTTTTGGTGCATTTCAGAACAAATATTTTGGATGAAATTTTCGTTTGGTGTAGAAAACCCACTATGGACAGTACGGTGAAATGTGGTATAGGTACAGGAGACCACATAGGCCATGGAGTTGCTCCGCTGGGCCCAAAGGACCAGTAATCGTAGACGGTAAAGAGAATTGCTTACAACTTTTTTTTCTGAGGTAATAGGATCATATTAAAATGTCTATTTCGGTATCAAATACAATGATACATTGTGGGCATGAGGCTTTAATAGCCAAATATGTCTCAGGTACCCAAAATCTAACTTTCAAGGGCCCAAATGTAACATAAGTGATTCAAGAGCATCAAATTATAGTTAGATGAATTCTCTTTCTACATACATGTGTAATTGTGTTATACTAAAGCTACTTGCCAATTCAACTTATATTCCTTCACTTTTGGGGCACCTAAAGAGGGCCTCGGGAGCCGTGAAGCTATCCATTGCAACTATCCCCTTGATAACTGCAATTTGATGATTTTAATTCATCATCTTTCTTGTGACTGGATAACCGATAATATGTTTCGTTGTGATCGGGCGACTAATCAAAGGAGTGTGTTGCGATTGATCTATGGGTGTGGTGCATGGGACGTGTGGTGAAGATATTGGTATCGAGGGAAGGGAACACATTCAGAACTGGGGCTACAAAACGGTCCTTGAAGAGCGTCTATACCATACCACACATACCACTTCATCACTGCGCTTACCACGATGACCACTTGCTCTACCGAATAAGTCCACCACTTCAGCTACCACCAACGACAATGCTAAACAAAAATCAAATCAAATGGTTGACATCAATCTCATTTGATGGGATTAAAAATTGGAATTGCTGTTTATTGTGTTGTTCTGTATTCCCCCATTCTTCAAGATGTTACTCTTTACCTTATAGACTCGTCAAATAAATTTTCTCTCTCGTAAAGTCCAATATATATAAACACAATGTCGTAAAATTAAAAAAGTTATAAGATTGAGAATAACATTTATCGTGTTCAAATATTCGGAAATGAATATTTGCAAGCGACTTGCTTGTGTTTTTTTTCTCTAGTGTAGTTTCTTTAAAAAAGTGTATAATTTCATTTAATTTCGAGTCTATAAATTTTTGTCCTTGAAAGTCTTGATGGAAAAGGTATTAATGCCTTTCAACTTGTTTGTATCTTTGTTTTTGTTATGCAAGTGCGATGTCGAGAAGAAATTGTTATTGAAATTTGTATTGAAATGTGGACATGAACAAATATGTGTGTTATGAAAACATACTCAAAGGCAAACCAGAGGTTGTACTTTCTCAGGAAAATAAATATGTTTGGGGTGAGTAAAGATATCATGAGCCTTTTTTTGTAGCTCAGTCATTCAATCTGTGATTACATACTGCTGTGATGTTTGGTTTTATTCTCTGAGGGTTCAGGATAGAACAAAGCTGGAAAGGGTTATTAAAGTAGCACAGAAAAACTAGACATTTTTAGAAACGTGTTAAAGATTTTTCACATCCTCTTAACCAAGTAGTGATCTTTAACGAGTCTGGTAGTGCACGTCAGATACGTGAAAGAACAGAAAGATTTCGTAGAACCTTCATATCTTGTGCAATAGTACCCAACAACGCAGAACAAGATAAGTCGACAAACTGTTGATCTCTCTCAGTTTTCAGAACCTGGTTGTGATTTCTCGTGCCCATTAATCATGTGGTGATTTCTTTTTTAGTATTTTGTTGTAATTGTTCTTAAATTAATGAGCCCTTCATATTAAGCTCGGGATTCTCGACGGGCGCATGCCGGGTTGTTGAACATATTTCCAAATTAACAATGGTTGGCATGGTAGCCACCTGGCATGTGCCCACCGACATTTCAATGCATTTCAACATGTACTTGTGACTTCTCGTGCCCATTATCATGGGGCGATTTTTTATTTTATTAATCTCTTGTAATTGGTCTTAAATGAATCGGCCCTATATATTTTTAATTGGTCATTTGTAATTACTGTGTGTAGACCTACTTTTCCTACGAGCAGCAGTGCAGCTGCCCTCCCAATAACGTTTTTTTATATGCCATGTACTCTCTCCCTCTTTCCTTTCTCTCCTGACTCTCTCTTATATTCCTCTAATTCATCTCTTTCTCTCCCTCTCTGCTTTTCTTTCTTTTACTTTCCTTTCTTTTTTCTCTTCTTCTTTCCATTTCTCTCCCTAGTCTCTCTGTCTTTTCTTACTTTTTTGAAGGAGAGTTACTTTCCCCTGAGGCTACATTCTCCTTTAAACCTTTCATTCTATATTCTTTTCTATTTCTTACGTCTAGTCTTCTTCCCTTTATCCTTATATTCTATGTAATGTGTACTATATGTATGTATTATTTAATTATTCATACTTGTTATACATTTGATATTTGATATGAATGTATTTGTATTGTAAATTGTGTATAAGTTTTGTAATTTTATGTAATATGATTCACCTGGATGGAAAGTTTCTTCTTCTGTTTTGGAAGAAGACAATAAATGATACATTCTATTCTATTATATTCTATATACTCTTCTATAAGCTTCAATGAAAAACACATGTGGTCTGCTTTTTTTTTGCTTTTTTTTTGGCTGTGTGTTTCTTCCCATGTTCATGCACGGAGAATGCTAGCCTTCGAGCAACAAAGGGTTCCCGACCAGATGTCTATATTATCGAGTATTTGGTGTTTAACGTGTGAATATTGGTGTGGTAATTATATTGGCCCCATATGGTGATATAACGCAAACCCTTAGATAGTCTTTATAGGAAACCTCACCTCCAATAAATACCTTTACTTCTTCTGCGAGATTTATAGTATTTGTGACCATTAATCTACAAGATTCTTCACCAAAGTGTATGAGAGAGCCATAACACAACAATACATTATTGTTTCTCAGCACGACATGGGGTATGCCATTTTCTTGATAACGTGACGTACTGTACGAAGTTGTTATCAAGTAAATGATATGATATATATGGATGCTTCCTTCCCAGGTGTGTATGGTGATGACGCATTTCATTCACCTGTGTTATTATTATTTTTACTACGATTGCGACATCGTGAATTGCCTAAAATAAATTGGCGCTCTTCTGGGTTGAAAGTTTCGCATAAATTGAATCGATTTGTCAACTGCTATATTTTAGTATTTTTAAATGAATTAGTTACAATAATTTGTTCCCCTTTTATATATTTTTCATCTTCTCAGCTATGAATTTCTTCATTGAAAAGTAAAGGTTTTGTTATTGATTTTAAAAGTCTTTCCAACTAAAGCTTCCAACTTCAACTGATACGTCACATTTTCAAGAAAATGGCTGCGCCCATATTATGCTAAAAGGCACAACATCATGTCAAGAATATCTTTATTTAAATATCTTTTGTACATTTTTGGAAGAAATTTTGTTCATCAAAGGACAAGGATACATCTAATTTTTCAAAATACCTACACTTATTCCTTAGGGTGAGGTTTCCTTTAACCCTATTCTGACTGAGGGGCATTTTGACCCCCCCCCCCCCCCCCCCACCAATATGTATTCTTTTCACCACACGTCCCATGCACCACACCCATAGACCAATCGCAACACACTCCTTTAAAATTATTAGTCGCCCGATCACAACCAATCACATTCTTCGTTAACCAATAACAAGCAAGACACTCCATTAAAAATCATCAAATTACAGCCCCCCCCCCCCCCAATTTTTGTTCTCTTTCTTTTCTGACAATCGAAGAAGAACAAGACTAATTAAAGACGGAAAAACAAATCGAAGGAGCTTTTAAATCATGCTAATTAGTTATGAATGGTTTATATCATGAAAGACTCACTAATTAAGCGCTAATAAAGTGCCAATTAATTATCTCTTTCTAGGTAAACTATAATTACTTAAGATTTGATATTTAATCATAATGCATGAGACATTGGATTAGTGAGTACATTTCACCTTGTTCATATAGGATTGCAAGATATACATGAGAAACAGGCCAATACGGCATACTATTTGAAAAATACAGGAAATAAAACATGTGTGGGCCTCTTGGCTCACGACACCTAACAACACAGTTATAGAAATACCTTTATTTAAGTTTATGAGATCTATCTCATAAACTTATCACAGAAAAATCGGAAGGGTATGTGCCGATAAAAGAGAGAAGAAGAAGGAACAAATGGATGACAGAGGACATTCTTTTAATGATGAAATATAGACAAAAAATTGGAAATAGACAATAAAATAAATATAGGGACCTATATAGACAAACAAATAATGGCAAAAGTGTAATGAGGCAAAAGAGAGCTAGCTAAACGTACACTGTGCAGAAATTGAAAATCATTTGATAAGAATATTATTGTTTATCAAAGAATAAATTAAATTTCAGGTAAAAAGTCTGGTTGCTCAAACCATGGCTGTATCAAAGGAAAAAGATGGGGTCAATGATGTTTGAAAAGAAGGACAACATGAGTAGGTATATATTGACGAACTTTTTGAAGAGAGTAGGGAAGCAATTCCGAGTTTTGCAGACGTAGTCAAAGGGGAGAAAATTCTTAAATCTGAAGTCCGTTGGCATGTCAAAAATGAAGAAGAACAACAAAGCAGCTGGACCAAATGGTGTGGTCACAGAAACGATTGAAGCATTATATTAGGGGAATATGATAATTAGGCGCGCCTCGGGGTCATGGCAGGATGTGTGCACGTTCTCTTGAGCCTATAAACAGCCAGGCCTCTCAAAGCAGTCGATATCTCTATAATATTACATCCCCTGGCCCCGCCCCTGGCAGTCAATATCTGTATAATATTGCAGCCTTTCGTAGGCCTATTGTCTAACAAAACATAGAAAATATCAATTGCAACATTTGGTAATATGTTGAATATTTGTTTGTTTGTCTACAAATAATGAACATCATCATACCTGCAAAATGGGTTGACTTCTTTCATAAAGCCACGCCCAATGCAGGTAGGCCTACATACACCTGGAATGAATTTGTGATTATCACACTCCCTTCTCGTTGCAATCATAATGCTCATGACTATAAACCTTTCATTCTCTGGAAATTAGTTTGTGTTATCGATAGAAAATTGACAAAACTATAAATATCTCATTTCATGATACTATGCATGCTGTAGATTAGGTTTGATTGAGCTCACAGTAAGCTCACAAAAGTGTATTAACGCTGTATACAAAGGCCGTTCTCATTCACCAGAGAGGTGTTGATTTTAGCATTCGGAATCAGTCCTTTAGGCAAAAACTGTGAACTACAGTTGTTCTTTTATAATTCAGAGCACACACAAAGCAATGAGTGGGACTTTTTTTGCAAAATCTCTTGCATGCATTAGAGACGTGTTTTCATACTTTGATTTTAGCATTTAAATTTCTCATGGAAAGCTGGAATTTCGAAATATGGTAGAATATACGTACTTCTTTATAATGAGATCAATAAACCAAGCAATATTGTTAATACACATAACATTATTCAAGCAAGATAATAAGCCCTATGGTGGGCCCATATTTACGATTTAAATTTAAGAAAATGGACATTAAGCATTGTGATGGAATGTGTAGATGCCCGCGGTGTTTAATTTGTTGTTCACACCTATCACCAATGGGTTCAACACATCATATAAAATAATGTTTTAATATTCTAGTCAGTAAAATACATAATTTTACGCATTTCCTATTGGGTTGCGATGCTCCCGAGGCCCCTTTAGGTGCCGCGAAAATGAGGTAATATTATTTGAATGACAAGTATTTTTTAGTATAACACAATATTACACATGTATGTAGAAAGAAAAACTATAACTTGAAGCTCTTGAATCACTTATGTTATATGTGGGCCCTTAAAGATACTATGTCCCTTTTGCAGCCAACATCAAATTATGTAGAACTTTGCAGGAATTATGAATATGTCATGTATATCCTATCTACGTTAGCAGTGTCCTAATATTCAAATTATGCGAGGAAACCCATTTACTTGCTAGACTTCATTGCCAGACACTATTGATATGAGTGACTGACTGGCTTTTCTTCTTCTTTGGAAATAACATACATAAAATGAGCTGTAAAGGGTACATGAGCACTTGTCTACATCAATAACCCACTTCTTGTAATGGCCAAAATTAAACTGATTGAATCTTTGCTCAGCATCAAACGTACGACTATTCGGTACAATGCTTCTATAGCTCTTAAGTCGATTCGACAACTAATAAACGTTATTTTTCCACTAAAAGACATTTTCAAGCCCTCCTTTTTATAGGGAAGTTCTAAATTAGTATAATCTTCCAAATGCCGTTGAAATTTAACCTTTTTCATTTGTTGGCCTGCAAATGGGACATAGTACCTTTAACATTATATATTGGGTACCTGAGACATATTTGGCTATTAATGTATCATTGTATTTTGATACCGAAATGGATACTTTAATGTGATCAAATTACCTCAGAAAATAGTTTAAAGCAATCCTCTTGACTGCCAGGTATTGCTGGTCCTTTGAGCCTTTTTGGAGCTACCCCAGGGCCTATGTAGTCTCCTGTATATTTTGCTGTATTGTTCATAGTGGGTTTTCTACACCAAACGAATATTTTTCAGCCAAAAAAATTGTTCTGAAATGCATAACAACACTGGTGGTGGACCTAAAACATGTGTGCACTTTGGGCACCTTTTTTAAAAATCAGACGATGCCATCGTTTTAAGCATCAAGCTTTACTCTGCAATCCGCAATACAAATTTAGGTGAACACAATTTCCATGTTGGAACCGTCTGTGTACCTAACTGTATTATGGATATAGGGTTGCATATAGGGAACCGTCTGTGTACCTAACTATATTACTAGGGCGTATCCGGACACCTACGCCCTGGACATCCACCCCCGGATCACCACCCCCAGTCAACTACCCCCTAGGACAACTACCCCTAAGACAACTACCCCCTAGGACAACCACCCTCTAGGACGAATACCCCCGGGACAACTAACCCCCGGACAACTACCCTAGGACACTACCCCCGGACAACTACCCCTAGGACAACTATCCCCAGACAAAGACCCCTAGGATAATTGTCCGGGGAGTAGTTTTCCTAAAACATGGTTGTCGTAGGGG
>JAVYIG010009839.1:0-27500 GCA_035222895.1 Strongylocentrotus droebachiensis
CCAAAGAAAACATGAGGTCCGTGTGCACTAACATAAACCTCTGCACACTTCACTGCCTCGTCAAACTTCGTGCATTTCCGTTCCCTGATGAACCTAGCAACCCCTCTTGGACAATCAATCAAAAATTGCTCTCGCAACATCAGATCCTCAAGAGCAGCCCTACTATTGTCTATCTTAGACGCACCTATCCAATTCTCAAAATGACCTTTCATCCGATTAGCAAACTGTTTTGGGCGTTCAAAGTTCAAAGGCCTAACAGATCTGAAACTACGCCTATACCCTTCCTCAGTGAGATTATAAAATTGCATTAACTCACTCTTAACTACGGTATATTTCTGGCGATCATCTGTACTCATCCTATTCACTACATCTAAAGCCTTCCCTTTCAAATTAGAGATTAGATGTAGGCCTAGTACCCACATGTCATTAGGGACTTTTTGACTTTTCAGGATCATTTCAAACTTGGTAATGTACGCATCAAATTTATCGTGGGCATCATCAAATTGACCGACAACAAGTTTAACCCCACCTAACTGAGCTACATTATTTCCTCCATCCTTACGCAAGTGCGTTAACGCTCTCTTTCCCGGTCTTCGCGATCTCTTTCCCGGTCTTCGCGTTCTCTTTCTCGTTCTATTTCTACCGCCTGACAGCGTTCAGAAACAAAACTACTCAACTCGCCTCCACTAAGACCCATTTCCCTACCTAAAGTAGAAAACTCTTTAATTTGCTCGACACTAGCCATAGCGACTAAACATCGATTCCAAAACTACAAAAACCTAGGCTTTAACACCGGCAACAATTGCCAAAGCCCTAGTGCCTTCTAACAAGCACACTAGAATGTATCTCCCAATGAGCATACAACTAATTCAACCATGCGAAACACCGGTCCGCTTCACACCAGACAATTAACCCCTAGTGCCTTCTAACAAGCACACTAGAATATCTCCTAACGAGAACCCAAAATTCAACCATGCGAAACACCGGTCAACTTCACAACATGAACATTCAAAGCCTATATAGTAGTTCAAACCTGGAATCTCTAATCGAGCAAAATACCATGCATAATGCACAACCCGCCTAAGCACTACCCTAGCCTCACTCCAGCAAAGCATAGAGAGTCAATGCCAATGCGTATTGACCTCTAGCACTGCATGCTAGCTGTGAGGCGGGTATTTTTTAGACCCATACACAAATACACACACCACACAATATTGCATAGACTGTACACAATCATGTCGATGCAGCTGTAAGCAAAGTTTGACACTAGACTTACAATTTGAATTTTTAAATTATTCTTTTTAACATCAGTAAGTTTAAAAAAATGTATTTTACTGCTATTTAGGTGTCATCAATTGTCACTAAAGTACCGATTTTGAGTGAAATCAGTTGAGTTTTGTACAGTGGTGTTTGAAATGTTGAGAATCAAAAGCTCAGCTTTTACTACACAGCCAGGATAGTGATGCTCCTATGTGTGCCTAGCCTATATGCGTTACCAAATGCTTAACCTTGGGGAGAACCCATAAACCCTTGACATTATTGCTTTTATCAACCTAGCATTGATAATTTCTTTTAACCTGTATTTCAACCCCAAACATCAATTAAACATCAAATTCCTATGCGGGGAAAAGAGGGGGAGAAATATCCAATTCCCTTTTTGAAATTATTTATAAGTAGCAATGTCTCGGTGGGACCTCCAAATTGTCACGTGAGAGACTTTTTTTTATTTTGTATTATTGCTACGGACACACAAAATAAAGGGAAATAGAGCTTGTTAATTAAAGTTAAATTGTAACGTTTAATTTCCAATCATTTCTCCTGTTTCACACACTTTGTTTTGGCTTCAGTAATAATACAGTATGTAATTAAACTTATCTTTAACAAAATAATTCTGGATGGGTAGTTTCCCGTCTGACATCGACGCCGGTCACAGCTCGTGTCGTCCACTTGGCCCTGGCCTCCGCAGACAGCGTCTTTGCTCCACTTGGCCCCGGTAGTCGCCCCGGATTCTTGACCTCAGCAGACTGAGATACGATGGTGTGCGTCCCGATCCCAGACAAGAGCTAACCCCCGACGAAAGCTATGGAGAACCGGGTGGCAGTTGAGCTAGCCTCTCGTCCCGACGTGGAATTACCCTCAGATATTGACTTTAATTGCCGACTAACATGACGTTCAGTCTATTATAGCTTAGGTGGTTCTCCTCGATTGCAGAAAATCCACCTCTTAATCTACCCTACGGTTACTAAGTAAATTCTAAAAACATGACTACAAATATTTGGAGAGGAAATGGATCTTACAAAGGAAAATACTGTCTTGTATTGAAAAAAGGCTTCCTAAATGTGTGTCAAACAACAGATAAAATATGTACACTGAATTAATGACTTCCCCAGGCCTATTCATAAAGAACAATACATCTTGGCCTGAAAAGAAAACATCTGACCTTAACATCTTCACCTGACCTTAACAAAGAACACTCCAGACCAGAGAGCGAAACAAATAAATTTCTTTCCTGACAGTATGCTAAACTTGAACCTAAGAGGGCTTTTAACCATTCAGCTGATGTTGATTGTTGAATAAATTGAGAAAACCTAAATTTTACAGATTTTTTTGTTGCAGCGTTCTACATTAGTAAAAGAATATCAGATCCTATAGACATGATATAGGCATATATACCAAGTATAATTATGGTGATACACACGCGGGTCCGCATTTCAATACAGTTGTTGATACTTTTAATGATCACATTATAGACTCCTCCGTCCCTTGTACAAAATATTACAGATATGTTTACCTATCAATACATTTTTATGAAATTGATTTAGGCTCTGGCACACTCTTGGTCTGAAACGCGTCAAAACGCGTCGTTATGGCGCACATAAACCAAAGTTTGTCTGCAAACCTTCTTTGTGAATTCGGGCCACAGAGTTTGATGGCACTTTTTAAAAACGCTTGGGCTCATTCATCCGAGGCAGAAAAATATAAATAAGGCATCATCACAAAAATAAAGAAAAATACCCTCTAACATGAAATAGATTTTACAGGTCACATTCATTATGCCTTTTATATCATGAGCTACTTAAATTAGGTATCCTTTTTTTTTATACGCACTATATAATACTGCTTAGCTACTAGTAACTAAAGGCATTACAATCTTCAATACAAAAAATGACGACATTTCGAAAGAAAAAGAAAAATATACCTAGATTGAAATCATTTATTATTTTGGTCACGCACACCAGGTTTGCACAAAACAAATCTGGAGAGCGTGGGGAAAGGTCCTCAAAAGTATATTAGCGGAACAGATTTTAAAGCGTAAAAATACAATGGAAATTGAGGTAGTTAAAAGTCCATGCATGTCTAAATTTGGGCATATTTTTTCGTTTTGCTTCGATGCAAACATGGCTGGATAAAGTGAACAGTAAACAAAAAGAATCCGACAGACCATACATCACGGTGCTGAAAAATTATTCCAATAAGTAGTCTTCAGTAAATGACACTTTTTTGTTAAAGATGATATTCACGCTCACAGAACCCAATGGAGAAGATAACAGGTTATATTTATCCATTTTAACAATTATTCACCATAGGTTATACACTAAAAAATCAAAACCGAAACATATGTGAGCAATGTGACATACCCGAACCCAAGCGGATTTCCTCTTATTTAGCTCACTTGGAGAAGAATAAATTATGTAGGGAATAAGAAACTGTGTTAATTTGGGGACAATTAACTCATAACTTGGTCGTTTTTGATAGGCCAATGCCAAATATCACTTATACTAAAACTCACTATATACCAATTGGCTGCACAAACATAATGGCAAAAATGCTTGGTCCATCCTTACCCCGGATCCTTACCTTCTCCGACTTTAGCATTCCAATCACCTATCACAATAACAACTTCTGTTGATTTACAGTGCTTTAGCATTTCATCTATTTGATCGTAATATTTGTCTACTTGTTCATCACTGTAATCACTGTTTGGGGCATACACTTGAATACTTGCTAGGTTAAACGGTTAAGCTTTCAGCTTCATTAACATAATTCTCTCATTTAATGTCCAGTAACCTATAATGTGTTTCTCTAGATTTGTCTTGATTAACATTCCAACACCATGTTGATGTTTTTCTCCTCCAAAGTATATGAAGGTGTAATCATCTCTCTTCACGCATCCATTATCAGTCCACCTAGTTTCTGCAATACCTATAATACGTCGCGTGCCCTGCATAAGGGCGCTAGCTTGTGCGCGCGCGGAAAAAAACGTTTTCGAGATAATCACGTTATAAAGGTTTGAATGCCTACCATACCTGAGCTGCTACGTCATTTGAACTATAAGATTGTTATTATATAGCAAATATGGATCAATTTAATGACACCATGTTTGGAAATTCAGTTGTAAATACTTTTGAAGTTACATCCGTTTTAATGCTTGAGCCCTTCTGCCGGGAAGGCAACTGCGCGATGCGCTGCCTTGCATAAGGGCCGTACACGCATTGCGCCCTTCTACCGGGAACATACCAGTGTGTTGCGCAGTATCACATAAGGGCTGCTCCCATAGACGCGCGTGTTAAATCGACTCGGGGCATTATGTCGCTACGTAGAGCTAGGGCAGCAGGTCTATAAAGTTGTAGGCGCTTATTAAAACACATGGAACTCGTAATTTTTAATGAAATCAGAGGGTATTTTGGCTGACTACTCTAATTTTCAGAAAACAAAGTTTATTTTTAATAACTATAGCAATTCACCGAGATAAACCGAGCTTAGCATAGTGGGTGGAATAGGCCTATTAATTATAGTGCCCCTTTTGGGGGTGTTTCACAAAGATTAAAAGTTGAACTCGACTCCAAGTTGGCCCTATTATGGAAAGCCATTAGTTTTTTTTGCAAAATTGTTGCAACAGTTCTTTTTAAAGGCATACATTTTTATTTAAATAAGTAGAACCGTTAAATTTAATTTTTTTTATTGGTCGGAAGTTTCAAATACTTTTTTTTTGCTCTTGAATATTGTTTCATTCCAAGGCTTTTTAATATGGCTTTTAACACCAAATAGGTCCCACGTAGAGTTATGTTAAACTTATAATCTTTGTATTATCATTAATGATTCAGTTTGAAGCATGTGCGTCCGTCCATTACCCTCTTGTTCTAACCCTCCTCCCAACAAAATACATGTAATACATAAGTTTGTTTTATTTAGATCAGCAATAATTTTATCAAACTACAATCATACACTCACACAACCAAAGTATCTATCAATATCAGAGCCCCTATCTTTTTTTCTTCTTTTTTTCTGATACGTTCACAAACCACTCTGTTCAAAACAACAACACAATGCCAAGCAGGAAACTGGTATACAACAATCTGTTCACAATACACATAATTACAAGCCATGAAAAGGGTTAATTTTTATTAATGACGCTATTTGTAATATACCAAACACTTTCCAATGCTTATATCAATCAAGTTATTGTCTGCAGCAAAAATTGTATCATCAATTGATAAAACAACAAAGCTATTCAAACATATAATAATTTCATGATTAACAAAAATTACTTTTAATTATTATACATAGATCCATCCTATAGTGAAGAGTGACGTCATCAAAAAATCTAGTTTTAGAAGTTCTCCATTTTTCTTCATTTTCTGAAAGAGCATAACAAATAATGTCGAAATGTCGAAAACCAATTGTATATGTTAAGTATTGGCTAGATATAACCATCTGAAAAAATATATATATATCATATATGAACTTATATGCTCTGGCTCCTAAAGGAAGAACTGTGGATATTCGGGATCATTGCAGTAATCTGCTAACCGTGATATGGCCCATGCAACGGCATGACAACGTACGTAGGTCCGTTGGTACTTTGATATTTGTTCTCTCTCTCTCACTCCCAGCTATCTCGTTCTGTAGCTGCTTTCTATTGTAAGCCTCGAATATAGGGAATGAATTAAAGTCAATACTGCATATCAATTCACAAAAAAATTGACGCTCATGAATGCATGCATTCATCCATCCTCTTTTTCTTTATTCGCATTTTGTAGATGTATATGTATATACAGGTGTATATAATTCAGTAGTACAAGCCTACTGTATACTACGCTACACATTTATTTATTTTGTTTTGATTTAGAGGAACACATGTTGATGTTTCATGGAGGCCTGTTTGAAGGGAAGCTGATGAAATATTGAGGAACTACGTTGTTACTTGACTGTGTGGTATGAAAGTACATCTGAAGAACCGTCCAATTAATATTATTTGACTATACTCTCTTGCTTACGATTACTTTCAAAGAGGAACGCGTTTCCATTATTCGATCACACGTTGTATATCGATTCGAAAATCAACTTTTGAGGACGTTTGTATATAGGGGAATGATCTCTCCTATCAGTTGCTGCAAAGTTGTGGAACGAGCTATATACCTCTTTAGAAGACAGCTTCAACTGACTAGTTGAAAGAACTTCTGAAGTCATATTTATTTTGCTACAGAACACTGGATTTTATGGGCTAAACTGGCCGATTTTAAGTAATATCTTATTGATTTAGTGGACCTATCATGTGAAGCGGTATGTGCAGCCCTTTGTAACTGCAATGAAACAGGGTGCTAGGCGTAAATCGAATAGGCCTACATTTTAAATTGGATTGGATTCATAAGCACTACTGTTGATCTACTTTTAAAATGGCAATATCAAGCTTTAACGTGTGGTCTTGGGGCTACGTGCTTGTTCTTAGCAAGTTCATGGTACATTTTATTGATTCTGGGATCGCTAAATCTTTTGGTGTTCTTATTCCTACAATGGTTGAGCGTCTTGAGTCAGATTATGCTACTGTCGGATTAATATGTAGCCTGCCTGCAACACTTATGTACCTCTTATGTAAGTAACATTGTGATATAAACACATTTTCTGATAGGAGTTAAAGTACTGGTAGCTAGTAGTAGTTTGTTTGTTTTACCTGACTGCTAAGAAACTTGTATATAATGATGTAAAACATCAACGACAATGGTAATAATAATAACACTAATAATGATAATAATCATCATCATCATTGCTCAACATCAGCAGCAGCAGCATCACATGAGTTGTTGTTGTTGTTGTTGTTTTTGCTGCTGCTCTCTTTGTAGACCTATGGTAACAGTAGGTCTATGATAAGACTTCAAATTTGTATTAACAGTAATACAAAACATGACGAATGATATATTTGTATATAATTGCTAACTATCAGGTACCCACTATCTTGCCAAAGGGCGTTATCAAATCTTAGAAGAAAATAAATTCATCGGCATCATCATCTTCATTCGTACTACTCCTCCTTCTCCTCCATCTTAAATCTTAAATTTCCCATAATTTATTTTTGGAAATCATCACCCCATATCCGGGCGGCAACGTGGTTTTTATGGTATTTCATAGTTGTATGATTTTGACATTTAGCGGATTTTCGTGAGAGTTTTAGAAAACAGTGATTATTTTATGTTTTTTCATATTTGTAACCATTCATTCAGTATCTTTTTTTTTCTTCAATATCTTAGGTCCTTTTGTAACGCTCATTCTGACAAAAACCAACCATCGTGTTGTCGCTATGTTAGGTGGATTGTTGTGTGGATCATGTATTATTGTCTGCGCTTTCTTCGACAGCACAGTTAATGTAGGAGTCTGTCTCGCTTTATCAGGTTAGCTAGATGTCTTTTTATTTAGCCATTGAACCAAAAATTGTATTCTTTTGCACATTTTTGGCCCTGCTTGTATGGTAAATACAAAGCCATACATACTCAAAGATTGGCCAACTTGGTTTCACTAGGGCACAACATGGCGCATATTCATTTGTTTTGTGCTTGCCCAACGATATCAAACCGAGTAGGCCAAACTCTCCTAATCAATAGAGACTTTTAGATTTGCACGTTGACATAGTGGACTGCTACATGTGACGTCCTTTTAAGGCACTGTGACTTCCTTTTAAGGCACTGCCAATGCCTTAAAAGGACGTCACACGTAGCAGTCGACAATGACGACGTGCAAATCTAAAAGTCCCTAATGTCTCTGTGATGGTACTGCTGATGCACGACGTGACTGCACATCGAAAAGAGCCCCCCCCCCCCAACAGTGCTATTTAATCATGTCAATGTAGCGTAATAGTTTGTGTTGTTTTAGTTTACCTTATTTTAGTTAAGAAAGTTATATGTTTGTACTAGTAATATGAACAGCGCCATGAGCGTCAGAGCCTGGCGGATACCGGCGCTATATAAATATCCATATTATTATTATTATCATTAAAAAAAAGCCTAGTCTAGCCTATACAATTTCATCATGTTTGTGTATACCTATATCTATGGATTGCTGCATGGGGGTAGTGACCTGTCACCATGGGTTCGCCACGCATGTTCGTCGCGGGCTTTATTTAGGGCGCTCGGAGTGCTGGCTTTAAGTGCGTTTCCCTCGTGTTTTAGGACACCTACCCCCTGGACAAACACCCCCCGGATAACCACCCCCAGTCGACTACCCCCTAGGACATCTACCCTCTAGGGCAACCACTCTCTAGGACGACAACCCCCTGGGACAACTACCCCCGGAGGACAACTACCCCCAGTAAACTACCCCTAGGACACTACCCCCTAGGACAACTACCCCTAGGACAAGTAACCCCAGACAACTACCACCCGGACAACTACCCCTAGGACACTACCTCATAGGACAAGTACCCCCCTAGGACAACTTACCCCAGACAACTACCTCCTATGACAACTACCCCCTAGGACAACTACCCCTAGGACAAGTAACCCCAGACAACTACCCCCTATAGGCCAACTAACCCCAGACAACTACCACCCGGATAACTACCCACTAGAACACTACCTCATAGGACAACTACCCCCTTGGACAACTAACCCCAGACAACTACCTCCTAGGACAACTACCCCTAGGACAACTACCCCTAGGACAAGTAACCCCAGACAACTACCACCCGGAAAACTACCCCCAGGACACTACCTCCTAGGACAACTACCCCTAGGACAAGTAACCTCCAGTCAACTACCACCCGGAAAACTACCCCCCAGGACACTACCTCCTAGGACAACTACCCCCTAGGGCAACTACCCCTAGGACAAGTAACCCCAGACAACTACCCCCTATAGGCCAACTAACCCCAGACAACTACCACCCGGATAACTACCCACTAGAACACTACCTCATAGGACAACTACCCCCTTGGACAACTAACCCCAGACAACTACCTCCTAGGACAACTACCCCTAGGACAACTACCCCTAGGACAAGTAAGCCCAGACAACTACCACCCGGAAAACTACCCCCAGGACACTACCTCCTAGGACAACTACCCCCTAGGGCAACTACCCCCAGCAAAATTTCCCCTCGACAACCAGTTCCTATTTTGATTTTATACATTCAAACAAATTGACATGACGTGCTCACTTTCTGTTTTTGTCTGGGTTAATAGTATCCACGTTTGTACCATTCATTGCAAAATAGTAAACATGTCGAAATATGAAACAATAAACTGAAACTAATTACTATTAAAAGTATTGTTGTTATTATCATTATTGGTTGGTTGTATTTCCCGCAGGTGTTGGTTTGTCTATGACCTACATGCCCACAGTCCTTGCACTAAATGATTTCTTCCAAGAAAAATTCGTATTGATGAACACAATTGCGTCATACGGCTACACCGTCGGGTCCATGCTGCTCCCTGTTATAATGGAAAGGTCTTTCGAAGCATATGGCTATGCAGGGGCGTTTATTATCCTTGGTGGTATCGCTCTTAACATTGTCGTGTGCGGCGGAACGATACGCAAGGCCCCAAGCAACGCCACTACGAATGAAGGCGAAAGGCATGAGGAAGTGAATGAGAAACAGGAGTGTCACTCTGAAGGAGAATCTTCAAAGCAAAAAGAAAGCTTCTATGATGACGATGACGAAGATGATAGTGAAAATTGCGTCTTGGAGCAAAGACACTTGATTCAAACCGAGAGACGTAGCTTAAGTCATCAGGAAACATCACCGAATGCATGCTCATCTTGGCCAAGATCCATCTTTCAAACCTGCAAAGGGTCCTGCGGATTATTAAACGAACCGCTGTATCTCTTCACTATCCCGAATAATTTCTTGGTATATTACACTCTCTATGCGTGGATGCTGTTTTTAGTCCCCCACGCTGAACATCTGGGCATCCCTTCTTCCAAAGCAATCTTCCTCTCCACAATCGGCGGTATTGGTGGCCTCATCGGTCGCACCATCTTCATCATCCTCTGCGGCAAAAGGATCAACATCTATGTTTTCTACATCACCATAGGAGTCATATGCACGATATCGTTTCTGTTAGACTTTACCAGTTCTACTTACGAGGTGCGTGCTACCTTGGCTTTTGTCCAAGGTTTCTCCTTTTTCATCGAGGATTCGATTACGTCCAGTTTATGCAAGGATGCAGTCTTTGACGATAGGAATTTTGACACGGCCCTTGCTCTCAGTGTTTTCTCGGCAGGACTTGGGGCGACATGTGCAGGAACATTTACAGGTGCGCTATTTAAAGTCCAATTGTTCTTTTCAAACATGATCGCAAAACCTTTGAGAAATCCCCATTGTATTTATCACAATAATAAATTATTTTCGGATTATGGACTAACAACATTTAAAAGAAAGGACTGGGATGGCTTTTAAGCAGCTAACTAGTTATGGAGAAACCAGTGTTTAATGTCCTTGTCTCCCAACGGCCTCCGAGTTAGAGACAGAGATATAATATCTCATTATGGGGGGAGGGGGTACTGATTTGGATGGGGTATCCAG
Organism: Strongylocentrotus droebachiensis; assembly: GCA_035222895.1. NCBI lineage: Eukaryota > Metazoa > Echinodermata > Echinoidea > Camarodonta > Strongylocentrotidae > Strongylocentrotus > Strongylocentrotus droebachiensis. The sequence continues at coordinate 10,795 of JAVYIG010009839.1, forward strand.
TTGAAGCCTCGAGACCCCTACTCATTTGTTAAGGGTCATTTTGAGGGAGTTCCCGAAGTCAAGCCTTTTTTCTCGCAATTTTCTCGTGTTTGCGATACAATTTTGGAAAAAAACGGACTATGTTTAGGGATATTTTTTTTTAATGGGTCCCATTTTAAGGGATTTTTTGTCAAAAAAGTGAGCACCCCCCCCCCCCCCGGAATTTCAAAAACATTTCAAAAACTTATTATAGTTATCATTGCAGCCCATACGTATGTCTACAAACATTAAAGGTCAAAACTGTATCTTTATTAGTACACGTTGCAAATTTAAAATTACAAATCCTTGACAAATACTTATAATTCTGTTATAATCACTTCCTAGGTTATCTGTTTGATGTAACCCAGTCATTCACGAAGGTGTTCATCATCGTCGGCTTCATCCACGCTGTCATGGTCGTTCATCTCTTCATCGTAGCGATCCTCATCAAGAGACGACGACAAGGTGTCAGCTCTGATTTTGACCACTGAGAATTTACAAGAGGCAGAAACGTGATCAAGTTGATACCAAGCAACCTATGAATATCATGACATTGTATCGCGGAAGAGGTTTACGGTACACCATGTGTAAAGTCCTCGAGGGACTGAGGAAAGTAGATAGAAAATAGAAGTGAGATGGAAAGGCGAGAAAGTGGAGGTTGGAAGGAAGAGTATCTTTCGGAAGTGAGTATAGTCCTGAAAAGGACTGTAAACCAGAAAGTTGTAGGCAGGATGAGAGGTTTGAGTAGAAGACTGGATTGAGTTGGCATCATGACATTGGTTGGTCATAGCTAATAGTAATAACTAACTGTATTTCCATGATTTTAAAGCATCTATTGTCATGTTCTTTTAGTATACATATTTAGAATGACCCTGGTTTTTGGCCTCTTCCATCCTAGAAGTCCTCAGAACCCGAACCACCCATTATGGGGACCGTGCATTTGTGCATGTTGTACCAGTCCTCTGGAACACGCTGCCAAGTGTCATTCGAAAAATTCATTGCCTCGAAGCCTTCCAGAAACATGTTAAAACGGTTTGATTTGGTCAGAGTCACAAATGAAATGATATTATGTTGTTAAAATTCTGGAGAGATATTTGCGTATTTTGTTTTGTATAGCGCCTTTAGTAAGTTATTTGCGCTTTTTAAATTTGTATTATAAGTATTATTATGTTAAATGGTTTGTTCTTACCAGTTTATAATAGCTAACTGGGGCCCGTTTCTCGAAACCGTCATAAGTCTAACTTCTTGGACAACCCGTTGAAACGTGTATTATAAGATTAACACGCGTATCTATGCAGGATTTCTACGAACTTAGACTCATGGCGGTTTCGAGAAACGGACCCCTGTATTTTTATATGCATTAATCTCTGCCATCTATTTGTCATTTTGTTAGTACTCATATTAGGGTGATCACACTGCCTGTGCACACAGTCTGCCCCAGCAGTCAGTTGGTAGAAATAGCAATTTTTGTAAATTTATTTAAACAAAACTAAACAATATTTGTAAATCTGTATATCACATATATTTCAAGCATACCTTTAATTACAATTCCGTGTAGTTCCATTGTTATAGGCATGTGGGAAATATGTTAAATGATTTAATTAGAAAATTGTCTTTTCAGCCATTGAGTGACATGGCCCGCTGATCGCCTATTGACTTGCGCTGCTTTTCTGCGTGGTGAAAATGCACCTCAATGTATAAAACTCCCCTACAAAAAATGCAATATCCTCATATGTTTCACTGATTGAATCAATTTGTTGTTTACAATCAAGGTAGCCACAACTGTACTGGGTTCATCAAACTGTTCTTCACTCTAAAATTCAGTCCCTGTGGAATGTTATGGCCAGTTGAATTGATTCTCGGAAAAATCGTCATAAATTCTCAAATCTGACATTTTTTTTAAAGAAAAATATACTGTGATGTAGCTGAAAGTCTGCAAATTCTTATTATTTGATCGGTTTTTCTGAATAATTTATGAAACACATGAGGAAATAGCTGTGACGGTGATCCAAGTAATTTCCATCGCCATATTTGATTGGCATTGCAAAAATATTTGGAATTTAATGTTAATATTTGGTGTAAATATGATCTATAAATATATGATATAAAAAATGCCAACAAAATGAACAGTTTGACTTTTCTATGTATATAATTAGCTGAAATGACCTCAAATGCATATTTGATGAATATTTTTTTTTTTCTTCAAATAAAATATATTTCCATACCTGTCTGATATACATAGGTTTCACTGATGTATCATATTCGGTTTTGATTTGATTTTGATTTGACCAATCAGAACGGCCACTTCCCAGTTGGTTTCGTTCATGATTCGTTCATTATCAAAACATGTAAGAAAAGGTAAAATACGTAAATAAGTTTTGCTTATGAGAACATATAAATGATGAATACAAAAAATAACATTCAAATCTATTTTACATGCAAAATTACAATAAAATAGGAAGCATTTGATGACTTAAGCTAACAATCATAGGTGAGATAATTGGACTTTCCCTGAATATAAAATGAACCAGTCCTACTCGTTTTCGTTCCGTGTTATAGGTTTTATACGTCATTCTTAGTAGGTCCATGTTCGTACTACGTAGAGTTTACTGTGTGTGTGTGTGTGTGTGTGCGCGCGATGGATACTGTATGTTGACGTCATGCGAGGATACGTTACATTTAGGTAGAGAATTCCAGTCGGAAACAAGGGTTAACATAAGACATCCAAACCAGATTACTAAAGGCTACATGGCTGGGCCACTCGTTCTGCCGTTCACTCGGGTTTTCGCGATTAGTCTCTTTTTAGTCGCTCGGCGTCTATCAGACATAAGGCCTTGTCTAAAGGCTAGACATAATTATGCTTTTGTATTCATATCTTATCATCTGTTCGATTTTCCCCTTGTTAGTTCAAATAAAAAGTGAAATATTAAGGATATATTTCTCTGTGAAAAAGCACTCCTCAAGCTTTCCAACGATATCGGCGGCTCCGAACGTCGGACATCACAGGTAACAGCACACCAGTAGATTATATTGTGCAACCATATAAAACGGCAGCTGCTTGAAATAATTTGTTGCCAGTTGGGTCTCCAGCTCTTAAAACTCCTTGGCTTGACAAAGTATTTCTGCCGGAAAAGCTGGATAACAGAGACTTAGGCCGAATTCACAAAGGAGGTTTGTCGACAAACCGAGGTTTATGTAAGTCATACGACGCGTTTCGACGCGTTTTTACAAACCTTGGTTTGTAAAAAACAAAAGGAGGTTTGTCGACAAACCTCCTTTGTGAATTCGAGCCGTTGTGTTCGGTTACCGCTGGATTTGTGCCACGAGTGCAAACAGAGTGCAGAAATTCTCGGACGGGGTATGAGTCAGGCTTTAGATATCACGCCTCCAAATCAGAATTGTCAACTTGATGGAATATCTTGAGACCTTCCTAGACACATAAAAAAAACTATGCATCATCCGTGTTCTCCTTGTGAAACATATCTAGGCCTACGGCGCTGCAGACAGGATTTAGCGACCATTTTAACACCACTAGCGGCACTCTGCACTGCATGAAGGAGATCTATGGAACTCCTCTGGGTGGTGTGGTCTACATACGGGACAAATGTGTTGCTATTAAGAATCTGCATAAAACTGCCCCTATTTTTCCCTAACATCCCTGATTACTGTTGAGTCTGGGAGAATTGATCAAAATTTTCTAAGGGCATGACAACGTAGCTGGGTCAGTTGATACTTTGATATTATTCTCTCTCTCTCTCTCTCTCTCTCTCAGCTATCTCTTTCAGTAGCTGCTTTCTATAGTAAGCCTTGAATATAGGGAATGGTTAAGTCAATACTGCATATCAATTCACAAAATTTGACCCTCATGAATGCATGCATTCATCCATCCTCTTTCTCTTTATTCGAATTTTGTTGATACAAGTGTATATACTAATATTCAGCGCTACAGGCCTACTGTATACTATGCTACGCACGGCAAATTACCGTCCTTTAATTGCGATACAGGTGTACCTCTGCGAGCTTAGGAACTAATTTAAGCACGAATGTCGGCTTCTTTCATTTAGCTTCTTGCTAACTGTTTCTTTTTGTATACGTTTATTTATTCTATAACGATTGAGAGGAACATGTTGGTGTTTCACGGAGGCCTATTTGAAAGGAAACTGGTGAAATATTAAGGAATAACGTGGTTACTTGACTGTGTGGTTTAAAAATACATCTGAAAAATCGTCCGAATAATATTTTTTGACTTATCTCCTGCATACGACTATTTCGAAAGAGTAAATCGTCTTCATTATTCGTACACACTTCGTATATCGGTGCGATAAATCAACTTTTGCGGACGTTTGTATATAGAGGAATAATCTCTCCTATCATTTGCTGCACAGTTGTGGAACGAGCCATATACCTCTTTGGAAGACAGCTGCAAGTGACTAGTTGAAAGAACTTCTGAATTCCTATTTATTTGGCTACAGAACAATGGATTATATGGGCTAAAGTGGCCCATTTTGAGTGATATATTATTGTTTGAACGTCTCTATCATGTAAAGCGGTATGTGCAGCCCTTTGTAACTGCAATGAAAAAGGATGCTAGGCCTAAATCAAATAGACCTACCTATTTATATTGGATTGGATTCATAAGCACTACTGTTGATCTACTAAATTAAAATGGCCATATCAAGCTCTAACGTGGGGTCTTGGGGCTATGTGCTTGTTCTTAGCAAGTTCATGGTACTTTTTATTGATACTGGGATCGCTAAATCTTTTGGAGTTCTTATTCCTACAATGGTTGAGCGTCTTGAGTCAGATTATGCTACTGTCGGATTGATATGTAGCCTGCCTGCAACGCTTATGTACCTCTTATGTAAGTAACATTGTGATTTACACGCATCTTTTGGTAGTAGTTTTAGTAGTGGTAGCTAGTCATAGTTTGTTTGTTTGTTTTACCTGACTGCTAAGAAACTTGTAATATAATAATGTAAAACATCAACGACAATGGTAATAATAATAACACTAATAATGATAATATTCATCATCATCATTGGTCAACATCAACAGGAGCATCATACTAGTTGTTGCTGTTGTTGTTGTTGCTGCTGCTCTCTTTGTAGGCCTATGGTAACAGTAGGTCTATGATAATGTCCTCAAATTTGTATTTAAAGTAATAAAAGACATGACGAATTATATATTTGTATAATTTGCTAACTATCATGTACCAACTAACTTTACCTGGGTGGAGGGTGGGGAATGTAAATTGATATCTTGGCAAAGGGCATTATTCATTCTTAAAGGGGTTGGGTAACTTTGTCTCAGATTCTGAAGGAAAAAAAATCGTTGATTTAGCTCAATGAAAATTATAAACCTTTAGGTCAGTAATGAACCCAATGACTTTCACAATCCGATCGCTTGTCTGATAATCAAGACATCTATGATTGGAAATCGAAATCAAATTTTGCGTTTTCATAACGGTTTTCGTAACACTACAATCTATTGGGGAAAACGAGTATGGTAATACCGGTCCCTCAAAGATTTTTACTTTCTTGAAGCACTTCATGATCATTTTGATGCGCGATTTTTTTTTTTTAGGGCTTGAATATTACACCATATCAAAGACACTGATGACAAGTAGGCCCATGCATCTCAGATTTAACATTGTTAAACGATACCCTTAAAAGAAATTGAATACATCCGCATCATCTTCATGTTCATCATCAATCGTATTACTGGGAGGGGAAAGAACGAGCCACATCCTCACCTTCTCTCTATCTCTCTTTTCCTCCTCCTTATCCTGCCCCTACTCTCCCTGTCCTCCTCCCCTCATCCTTCTCCTCCATCTTAAATTTGGAATATCCCATGAACAAATTTGGAAATCGTCACCTCATATTCGGGCGGCAACGTTGTTTTAAATGTATTTAATAGTAGTATAATTCTGACATTTAGCGGAATTTCGTGAGAGTTTACAGAAGACAGTGATTATGTTATGTGTTTTTATATTTGTAACCATTCATTCAGTATCTTTTCTATTTTTTTTGTCAATATCTTAGGTCCTTTCGTAACACTCGTTCTGCCAAAATCCAACCATCGTGTTGTCGCTATGTTAGGCGGAGTGTTGTGTGGATCATGTATTATTGCCTGCGCTTTCTTCAACAGCACAGTTACTGTAGGAGTCTGTCTCGCTTTATCAGGTTAGCTAGATGTCTTTTTAATTTAGCCACGGAATCGAAATTTGTGTTCTTTAGCTCATGTCTGGATAAATACAAAGCAATACGTACTCAGAGATTGGTCAACTTGGTTTCACTAGGGCACAACATGGCGCATATTCATTTGTTTTGTGCTTGCCCAACGATATCGAACCCAGCATGCCAGACTCTCCTAATCAATTGGGACTTTTAGATTTGCACGTTGACATAGTGGACTGCTACATGTGACGTCCTTTTAACCCTAAAAAGGACGGGCTATTTTAGTTCTTAGTACGGCCGGGAGGGGGGAGGGCATTATAGCCCCCTTAAGGTCTTCTGAGAACTGTTTTGTAAATGTTGCAAACCGGTGCTCCTAATAAATCACAAACTTCATTATTTGTATGATATCAAGAATCATGCCTCCACAATTTCTATCTGAATGGTTATTTTTCTTCTAATTTGTGATAGAGAATACGGAAATGGGTGGGGGGGGGGGGGGGGGTACATATATTACCGTAAGTTTTTTATCAATCTTAACCCTAAAAAGGCCGGGCTATTTGAGGTCTTAGTACGGCCGGGGGGGGGGGGCATTATTTCATTTCATTTCGTTTATTTCCATTTCCAACAAAATAAATAAAGTACATGGGATTGCATTGTACATAGTAAAACAATGAAACTTAACAATATATTTGTAATTGGTCCACAGTGTACAATAGGCATATAAAACAGGTTGGTCATGGAGGGGACTGCTGAAAAGCTGAGCTTGTAGATTGCAGCCCCCTATAACTTATAGTTGCACAAATAGTATATCAACAATAAAGGAACGCAAAAATACATAAACCAATGAAACATAACATAGAAGGAGTGAAAGGGACAGGGAAAGAAGGGAGACAACGAGAGAGGGCAGGGCTCTTACCTATAACACACACAACACAACACGGGCCGACTGGAATACGGATGGCCAGTACAAAATGAATCAAAATATCCAATGTATTTTATTGAGTTCAATAAATTTAATGAGAGAGAGCTAACGCTTGATAATTACGCAAAAAATATTTTTTGAATTTGAATTTAAAAGAATTTAAACTGGGGGCATTCTTGATGCTAACATCAAGAATGGTCCATAGCTTCGGGCCTGCGTAAGTGAATATGGATTTAGCAAGTAACGTTCTAGTTAATGGCAGATGAAATTCGTCAGATTGGCGCGTAGGGTATTTGTGTATAGTTTTATTTTTGATAAATATTAAATTGAAGGCTGATGGTAGCGTATTATTATTTAACTGATACATAAACTGACCGAGGCTATAACGATACAAATCATTTATTTTCAACACATTATTTTCAACAAATAAAACGTCAGTATGAGATCTCCAGGAAGTGTTACAAATAACACGCATAGCTTTTTTTTGTAGAAGTAGTATTCTATGAAGATAAGAATCTTATGTATTACCCCAAACAATAATACCATAATTTAAGTAGGGCAAAATTAATGTAGAGTAAAGCATTAGTAGGGAGGAGGTTGGCAGAAAAAACTTAACCTTATTTACAATCCCTATTTTGCGAGAGATTGTTCGGCAAATGCTATCAATATGACATTTCCATGAGAGTTTATCGTCTATTATCAGACCTAAAAATTTCATTGAAGTGACGGCTTCTATGTCAGTATTATCTAATTTAACATTATGTGGTAAGTTACCTATAGAATTGCTGAAGAGCATACATTTTGTTTTTTGTAAATTTAATGATAACTTATTAGCTCTTATCCATTGTAACAATTTGTCTAATTCAATATTTAGTGTATTGACCAAAATATCAGGATCTGCATGTGAGAAGAGCACATTCGAATCATCTGCAAATAAGAGGAAGGAAAGGATATTAGAGGAATTTCGGATATCGTTTATATAGGTAATAAATAAAAGTGGGCCCAGTAGACTGCCCTGTGGAACACCACAATCTACATCTTGCATAGAAGAACATTGGTCGTTAATACACACAAATTGCTTGCGGTTCGTTAAGGCCCGGTCCCACTGCACTTACGGATGCAAAGAGGATGTAAAGCGTAAAAAAATCTTGCCATCCGTTGGAAAACGCTATGCATCCGTTGTGTACTCATTGCATACGTGTTTCATACGCTCTATCCATCGAGCATCCGTCCACTGTGATTTCATCCCCGCAAAAAGTTTTGAGCTGCACAAAACTTTTAGAACGGATGAACTTCCGCCGTGTACGATGTAAATCCGCGACAAATATGAGCAACAAACGTTCTATGTCCGTTATCATCCGTTAAACGTCCGCTGTATCCTCTCTGCATCCTCTGGGCATCCTCGCAACCCACATCCGCTGCAGCTGAAAACGGAAAGAGGGAGGAAAGATAAGGTACACGGAACGTCTATACATCGTTAGTAGCACGGAAATAGAAAGGATGTAAGCGTATGCATCTCGTCTGTAAAATATTCAAAGCTGTCATCCACTTCCATCCGCTTTCATCCGCTAGGCTTCCGATGAACATCCGTTAAACATCCCCGCTACATACTACCCACGTCCGTTATTTTCCGTTCTGTTTTCGCAAATTTTCGCAAATTTTGTCCATTTCTGGAGCGGATGAAAACGGATGGAGCCACCCGCGAAATTTTGCTCGTCCGCTGTGTCCATCGGCCAGTGGGACCGGGCCATTAGGTAGCCTCTGAACCACTCCAAGGCCCTACCACGAATTCCGTAATTGTTCAATTTGTAGAGAAGTATTTTATGATCGATGGTATCAAAGGCCTTGGAGAGGTCCAGGAAAACACCCTCAGTATGCTTGTATTTTTCAATAGCTTCTGTAACTTTTTCGACAAGGGTAAGTAAAGCATGGGATGTACTATGTTTTTGGCGAAAGCCAAACTGAAAATGAGAAATTATGCTGTTTTTATTCAGAAAATTTAGAATAATGCCCCCCCCCCCCATAAGATCTCGGCCGTGAAGCGGTCGATCTCCGCGAAAATTTGCACGCATGTCAAGTGAAGTGTATAGAATACTATGATAATTTCAGTCTTTTGAAAAATTCACTTATTTGCATATTTATGGTAATTTATGTAAATAAGGTCATAAATCACATTTTTACTCATAAATCATATATTTTTCATATTTAAGCATTTTGAATAATAATACGACACAAAAATTGGAAGAGCCAGTTTATTCATTATGTTATCTCTTGTTTTGATAATTTCTTATGTATTTCATTGTTTTTTAACTTGTGTATTTTATTGTTTTTGTTGTTTTATTTCATTTCTAACTACAATTCAATTATTTTGACTCTCGAAACAAACACCTAAACTTTAAACAAGACCCAATAGTCAATGTTTGATCTATTTTTAGGAAAAATGACATTTCCATGTTTTGTACACAAATCACGAAAATTAGCAATTTTCGGGCTGACATGCATAGACAAAAGGTCGCGTGACCTTCTAACTGTAGGCCCGATTTTCCAAAAAAAATCTTTTAAAAGATGCGCAAGACTCGAAAGAAGACAGTCTGCGAGCGGCGGGGTGCCATTCATATGCGTTTCCAAACAATCCGAAAAATCGTGGAGGGGGGGGGGGGGGCATTTATTTATTTATTTATTAAAACATCTTTTAACAGGATAACATTGATCAGCTCGCAGGCTGTTTTACATAATGGTCCTGTATAAGGATGGAAAAATACAAATCCAAGAACTGACAATAAGAGTAGTTACAAACAAAATCGCAGTTTTATACAAATGATAAAAAACGAAAACAACACAAATAGGAAAAATAAGATTAGAGAAAAACGAAAAGAGGAGGAAAAAAAAGATGAAATAATGCAATATGACATTTACATTACGACATTTTACATTAGAATTATATATAACAATGAAGATAATAAACATTTCATGTCGAGATTAAGCCCAATGAATTGTGAATACGGTTTGTATTGCATAATTATAAAAGATAAATATCAAATTTAGGACGTGATGTATTTCTAGGTAATTGGGTTAGCAATCATTTTAGTTATTGCATATAATGTTGTAGTAGTGAGGAGAAACGGCAGTGAACAAATGTTATCGATTAAAGGAAGATTTGTTATATTGGTATTTAAAACTGTCTACTGAATTGGCATTTTGGATATCATTGGTCACGTTAGGTCTTGGCAATACTACATTAAGAGAGTTTGCATTTCTTGTAGTTAGGCCAAGGCGGTCGAAATACATTTCTATTTCGTTTGATAAACGAGGTGGAGCAATGCCCCTTATACATTTAAACATAAGCATAGCCAGAAAATAATCACAGGGCTGATATCAATGTGTTGCCGCTTGCATGTTCATAGTCAAAGAAACCAGTTACATATCTGGCAGCTATTTTCTGTAATCTCTGAAGGGGCAGCTTGTAGCTGGCTGGGAAATTTCCCCATACAGATATTGCATAGTCTATACAGGGTTGGATTACACACTTATAAAGGGTGTTCAATAGTTCTGGGATTAAGAATTTACTCAACTTTCCTAGATAATAGATTTTATAGGCAATAGATTTATATAAGACTCTTAAACATTCAACTTCAAATTTTCATCAATCACTATACCTAAATATGTTATAGATTTTACCTGTTCGATCAGTTCATCTTTTATGAATATATTTAATATATCAGAGGATCTTAATTTTATTAGCATTGTTTTGGTTTTACTTGTGTTAATGCGTAATCGCTTTTTTGTTTATACCAATTATTTAGAGCATTAATATCTTTTTGTAATTTCTTTGTAACATCATCTAACTTACTATCTGCAACAATGACTGCAACATCATCAGCAAATATGTTGCAGACGCCTTCAGTTATACATTCAGATATACCATTTATGAATATAAGAATCAAAATGAGGGCCAGGACACTGCCATGCGGTACTCCGATAGAAAGCTCTCTTGTATCAGATAGTTTTCCTTTGGAGTATATCACTTGCTTCCTATTACTTAAAGATAAAGTTTAGTACTGGTCATGCGATTGCATTGTGAAAGAAACATTGTGGAATCGATAAGAAAAGGCTGATCATCTATCATATAAGTATTGGTGTGTACTGCAAAGTTCTGGAATCACCAAAATGATAAAAATGTGGCCCAGTCTTGGTAAAGTTACAAGCACTATACACAGACAGATGAATATGGGACAACACAAATGGTATCGGGGCTAGTACTACCTGATTTTCTTATCTTTCTATGCTCATTACTCAGCCAGTATACATTTTTTTCCAAAATTGTTTGGCACATGACATTTATTTGTAATCTTGAACATTCAGTGTAAGTTTCGTTTGATTCTATGAGAATTCATTTTCTTTTTTGTACCAGAACTCACCTTTATCTTTAAGTAGTTTATTTACCATATGAGCCTGTTTCCAGTTATTCCATATCTTTCAAGTTTGAATAGAAGAAGCTCGTGATCAACACAATCAAAGCATTTAGAGATGTCTAGAAAGCATGCACCAACCATTTCTTTCGTATTTAAGGCTTTGTAGAAGTCGTCTATGGGCGTGTTCACACCGCAAGGGGGGACCGTGGGCGGACCGTGGATCGCGCTATCGTAGCGCGACCCACGGTCCGCCCATTGGCATTCGCCGGATCCACACCGCAGTGAGATAGCGCGGTCTATCGTAGCACCCCCTTTTTTGAGAGGTCCTGTTGCCATGACGCGTGACGTCATGAGGTCAGAGCGGTCAAAGATTTCGCGCGCTATTACGAACCCGGAGTGTTGAGTTGTACCGATTCAGATTCAGATCGCACCAATATAGAATGAGTAAAAAATTTCATGAAACATCACCGAATGAACGCTCATCTTGGCCAAGATCCGTCTTTCAAACCTGCAAAGGGTCTTGCGGATTATTAAACGAACCGCTCTATCTCTTCACTATCCCGATTCATTTCTTGGTATATTACACCATCTATGCGTGGATGCTGTTTCTAGTCCCCCACGCTGAACACCTGGGCATCCCTTCTTCCAAAGCAATCTTCCTCTCCACAATCGGCGGTATAGGTGGCATCATCGGTCGCACCATCTTCATCATCCTCTGCGGCAAAAGGATCAACATCTTTGTTTTCTACATCGCTATAGGAGTCATATGCACGATATCGTTTCTGTTAGACTTTACCAGTTCTACTTACGAGGTGCGTGCTACCTTGGCTTTTGTCCAAGGTTTCTCTTTTTTCACCGAGGATTCGATTACGACCAATTTATGCAAGGATGCAGTCTTTGAAGATAGGAATTTTGACACGGCCCTTGCTCTCAGTGCTTTCTCGGGAGGACTAGGGGCGACATGTGCAGGAACGTTTACAGGTGCGCCATTTAAAGTCCCATTGTTCTTTTCAAACATGTTCGCAAAACCTTTGAGAAATCCCCATTGTATTTATCACAATAATATATTAATTTTAGATTACGGACTATCAACATTTAAAAGAAAGGACTGGGATGGCTTTTAAGCAGCTAACTAGAACAGCTGAAAACGGAAAGTTATGGAGAAACCAGAGTTCATTTTCCTTGTCTCCCCAACGGCCTCCGAGTTAGAGACAGAGATATAATATCTCATTATGGGGGGGGGGGGGGTACTGATTTGGATGGGGGTATTCAGTTGAAACCTCAAGACCCCTACTCATTTGTTAAGGGTCATTTTGAGGGGGTTTCCCGAAGAAAAGCCTACTCTCTAAAAAAAATCGAGTGATCACGGACGTCACTCCTCTGGAGAGTGAAAATGTAGTGAAAATAGAGTAAACATTCACTCTTTTCTTCTTAGAGAGCACTCTAAAATCAATCGATTTTCACTCCTAAACAAGTGATCACGGACGTCACTCCCAAGAAAGTGAAAATAGAGTGAAAATTCACTCTCTTTTTTTAAGAGAGTATTTTTCGCAATTTTCTCGTGTTTGCCATACAATTTTGGGGAAAAACGGACCCATGTTTAGGGATATTTTTGTTAAAAATGGGTCCCATGTTAAGGGTGTTTTTTGTAAAAAATTGAGCACCCCACCCCCCCCCCGGAATTTCAAAAACATTTCAAGAAATTATTATAGTTATGATTGCAGCCCATATGTATGTCTACAAAGGTTAAAGGTCAAAACTGTATCTTAATTAGTACACGTTGCAAATTTAACATTACAAATCCTTGACATATAGTTATAATTCTGTTATGATCACTTCCTAGGTTATCTGTTTGATGTCACCCAGTCATTCACGAAGGTGTTCATCATCGTCGGCTTCATCCACACCGTCATGGTCGTTCATCTCTTCATCGTAGCGATCCTCATCAAGAGACGACGACAAGGTGTCAGCTCTGATTTTGACCACTGAGGATTTAGAGGAGGCAGAAAAGTCCCCCTATCCTCCTTCCTTTTGAAATCTTTCAGGGAGGTACCCTGATCAAGTTGATACCAAGCAACCTATGAGTATCATGATATTGGTTAGCAATGGCTAATAGTAATAACTAACTGTATTTCCATGACTTTAAACCATCTATTGTCATTTTCTTTTAGTATACATATTTAGAATGACTCTACCATCCTGGAAGTCCACAGAACCCGAACCACCCATTATGGGGACCGTGCATTATGTTGTGCATGTTGCACCGGGCCTCTGGAACAAGCTGCCAAGTGCCATTCGAAACATTCGATGCCTCGAAACCTTTAATAAACATGTTAAAATGGTTTTATTTGCTGAGATTTACAAATGAAATGATATTATGTTGTTAAAATTCTGGAGAGATATTTTTTTATTTTGTTTTGTATAGCGCCTTGAGTAAGTAATTAGAAAAGTGCGCTTTTTAAATATTTATTATTATTATTATTGTTATTATTAATTAGGAGTTTACTTCCAATACTTTGCGAAAATCTTTGTCGTCATTTCGGTGTTTTAGAAAATTGACGACGAACAAGAATTTACCAAATTGTTACCAAATAAATAACGCATACGTTTTCGTTTGGAACAAATCGTGACCGGGTGCCTGCCAGATTTGGTTTTTCAGGTCGGGTCGGGCTATTGTCATGTTGACCTTACGCCTGGGCGCGGTTTAGTCGCTACTTAATAATGGTTTATAATAGCTAAATGGGGCCCGTTTCTCGAAACCGTCATAAATCTAAATTCTTGAACACCCCATTGAAACTAATAACACGCGTATCTATGGGATTTCTACGAACTTAGACTTAAATATGAGGGTTTCGAGTAATGGATTTTTACAATTCTTTCGTTTTCTTCGTATTTATTTGTGTTCTTGATCCGACTTCATAACATGTCAGGTAGAATATCATTTTGCATTCTATACCTTGCTTTCAGAGGAGTAGATGATCTCAATCACAAGAAAGAAGGAAAAACATGAAATTTGATGTACAAAAGGCATGGAGAATTGTCCACAAATGATATCATCAAATTGAATATCGCCCTCTAGTGACTAGTAATTTAAAAATGCTTTAACTTCCTCATTCCTTGCCCGATTTTGTTCAAATTTTCACTGATTTTAGAAGGTTTTGGTTCCCTCTAAATACAATTAAAAAAATATAATTTCTTACATCATCGACCCGGTAGTTCATAATAATTATTAATGTATCCCTTTGTAGCGGCTCTGTGCCGGATAACATCAAGATAGCAAAGGTCATACCGTTTTTCAAAAATTGTAAAAACAAATTATCAAACTATTTCATTACTAACAAGTATTTCAAAGATATGAGAACGAATTGTGTACATCAGAACAAATAAATTATTACAGCTTCACCATTTGTTCACTGACTGTCAATTTGTTTTCCATGAACAGCATTGCACATAACTCTCATTTATCTAAAAAGCAACACAAATTATTAGCAACAACTAAGTCAAGGGTCAAATGTCATAGAGGTCATTTTTTTAATATTACTAGAGGTATTACCCCTATTGGCACAATATGTCGAGAACTTCTTGAGTTTTGAGCTTCAAACATGGTGAGAGTATTCCCACAGAAAAGATGATCCAATTAAATTTCGGGCCAGTAGGTTAAGATTATAGTCATCAATTGGCATTTGATTAGAAGATTTTTGTTTCCATTGTGAAAGGTCTCAAATATTTTCATCCATTTCTTTTATTGAATTAAGGGCGGGGGCATATTGGAGACGCAGTCGCATATGTCTTTGTGTATGTATTATTTTATGAAACAGATACATGTGCATAATTATTATTTTTGTTACCCCCATCCTATAGTTACTTTTTCTTTAATTAGGTGATCTGCTGCGAAGCGTGACAGAGAAAAATTCCGGATGTTTGTATTCGTATCATTAGTTAGAACCTAAATCAAGAATATGTTGTTTGCTTAGATTTCCGTTTATAATAATTATTTGAATTTCATTAAAAATCTGGTCGCAGGATTATCGTGGAGTGTGTGGTAGGCTTTACACACTTAGCGTAATCATATATTTGAAATAGACCGCCCTGATTCATTTATGCATATCTGTACAAAGTAGGAAGAATTGCGCTACAAAGAACAAGTATTGACAAACAATATTATTGCATTCATGTTTATTTCTTAAGAATAATATAAAATGATTTATTACTGCTGAATACGATAATTAATAAATTCATCAGAAAAAATTTAAAACTTGAAAAAGAGAAACAAAACTTTTGACAGAACTACACGGTATAACAATGTAAGTTTGCATACAATTCAATATATCCACCTTGGAAATCAGCGCTGATACATCACCCCAAAACAAAGTGAGCGGAAATCCATCCAAACTACTAATATAATCTATGCGTATATACATCGTAATAGCTGTGTAAGTATTCTTAAGCAAACAAGTTAAAATAACTAAATTTGATTTATTTACAAACCCAGTCAATAAAGTGCAAGTACATGTACATCACAAAATACTTGTTAACTCTAAGTTGTGCTTGTGTAACGCGAGCGATTTACCCCCTCCTCCCTCTCCAACCTCCCCCTCCTCCCCCCCCTCTCTTTCTCTTTCATTTTTCTCTCTCTCTATCTTTCTCACTCTCTCTCTCTTTCTCTATCTCGTGTCTATATATTATATGCCCTATCATATTTCTACATCATTCTTATTCACCCTTTAACTCTCTCTATATTAATTGAAAAGTTAAAACAAAAATGGAAGCACAGTCATTGAGGGAAAAATATACATTAGGTCTACATTAATTTTTCTACTGCTATCTGCTGCTCAAAATGTCCCGGGCGCATCTTATTTTTGTTCGTACCACAGCGAGCCCAGATTCCAGTATGAACTCATGTTCATACATAACAAGCTACGAATGCTTGCAAAGAGGTCACAAACAATTGGACTTTGATTATTTATTGCTTTGCCTCACTATTTATAAAGGCAAAACAAAACTGAATAAAAACTGAGAATCGAACCCTCAAGTCAACTCCAAATATTGTACGACATTGTCTTAACCGATTGAGCTAACGATGGATGAATGAAAGGTTGATTTGTATAATTAAAATCACCCTATTAACAACCCTACCGGATTCCATGTGCGCATGCGCAGGTTTCCTTTGCGAGCCCA
>JAVYIG010009839.1:32500-74339 GCA_035222895.1 Strongylocentrotus droebachiensis
TTCGCGTTTGTGGGTGATTGTTCGTTGCATGTATGTCAGACGAATCACCACACAAATACAGATTCAAATATATTAGGTAAAGAACATTACAAATATAACTTAGCCGCCGTTCCTAGCCCATGAGCCAGTTCACAGTTGCAGTTTCAGCATGAGCAGATAAAGGTCATTGCAGACCAAATCAAATACACGGAGACAAAATACTGGACACGTGCTCATGAAAGTTATGTAATCCTTATTCATTTATGCACAAGCAGTGCACTCCATTATACACAGCTGAAGGTATTCTTTGAAAAGGGGAAACAAATGCTATTTAAGAAGCACCTCCATCGATGTAGGAGTAATTATTTCAAAATGTACAAAGTGGGACCTTTGCTAACCATACTGACAGGCTATCTTCAATCCATGAATAACTCACTCCTTCTCCCCCCCCCCCCCCTACGTCCATCTTTCTACCTTTCTTACCTTTCTGTATGCTTTCTTTATTTCTTCCTCCGAAGCTCCCCTATTCAAGTTGAGCAGAGCATAAAGCGACTCCCCAGATACACTGAAAATGACATTTAGAAATTAATTAATTAATAAATAGGTCAATTAAACATTTATTTCATAATCTAGATAGACAGTGGTAAAAACAGATCGTAATCATTCAAAAATATATCACAATATAGCATACATGGCCCAGGACAATGTGTTTGTCAAAACATGGCATAAGATATAAACATGAAACATACCAATGTACAAATATTAAGATACATAGTTCAATGAGATTATATATATGACATAATTAACATTTGATTTAGGAATATAATATTCAAACCCCCACCTCAAAAAGTGTAGGGGTGTATGTATCCCCCCCCCCTTATGGAATTACGCCGGTCGTCTAGGTCATGCCCGAGTAAATACCAACCGTGTTCGACATTACCCTGACGTGATCTCATAGCCTAGCAAAATATCAATGTATTGTATTTACTATCAATTGATTAAATACCGAAGTCAATCTGATAAATAGTTGGACTTTGGAGTTTGTGTCGGGTTCTTTCAATTATTGGCACAGTCAATAACCTCTCAACGTGTATGTTGGCACATGTTTATATGCAGTTCTTTATTAAAGGGAAATCCATCTTCATTAGCAAACGGCTCTTAAAGAAAGCATACATAAGATGAAGACTGGTGGTCAATTTCTGACATCTATGCAAAATTTTGCAAAATCACTATACTGTATGTATGTGAACTTCGAATTGGCTGAATCGGTAATGTCACTGTGAAGTAATGCCGGAAATCTTTTCTTTTTTTTCAAACACAGAAAATTACTTAACGTCACTTTTCTCAAAATCTAACACTCAGGAGGGACTTCTATTTTTAGAGGACCTATGGTAATATATTATCAATAACATGTTTTAAGTTCCTAAAGGGAGAAGGCAATCGGGGGATAGCCCAAAATTAATGTTGCTCTTGTACACGACAAACGGGAGAGTTGTCCGCGACTACGTCACAATCCACTAACAAAACTGCCAGTTTGGGATACACAAAGGTATCATTTATCTCATATTTCAAACATTACTCTCTTATTATTGGTTCGATCTTTCAAACTTACGCCATTCAGTTTCTCTTATTGTTCTGCTTTCATGCAAATAAACGCACAGTATTATAATAAGGGTTGGATTGCCCTTTAATAGCAAAACCGAGACGTGTGGGTAATTGCTACTAGTGCATGTAGTTAAATTTCAAGTATACATGAAGGAAGTGTCTGCCATTGAATAAAAGAGATTTTGTGTGAACCTGAACAAAATACGGAATCATTCGAGTTTTTGAAGTGCCTACACAATTTTGCTTTATAAGGTAAAAACAAACCTTGTAACAGAAACGTAATGGTATTCAATTTTCATGATGGTAATAGACCTCAAAATTTGCTGGAAGAATTCATATGTTAAAATAAATCGGTAAACTGACATTATGAATGCAAGATATCTCGTTGAATTACTGCTGGGTATTGTAGACAATATTGGCTGATATCTTGTTCGGGATCATTGTCCTTATTATTATTATTAGGCAATTACCTGTTTAATTGTTTTATTATTGGTAACAAGGAAATGAATATAAGGGGACTTTGTACTCCATGTAGAAGAAGGTGTCTACAAAAATCAGACTTGCTACGAAACTGAATCATTGGAGTTTCTGACTAGCCAAAATATCCTTACCTAATACGGTAAAACAAATGTAACGGATAAAGAAACGTAATGGTACCTGATGGCAAATAATAGACCTTAACAATCAAATAGCTGAAGTGTTGACAGAATTCAGTACACTGATATCTTCTTCTTCCTTCTTCCTTCTTCCTTCTTCCTTACTTCTTCCCCCTTTTCCTTCTTCTTTTATCTGTTTTCCTTCTACTTGTCATTTCGTGATTGTTTGTTGTTTTGTAATATTGTCTTGTGTTTTACAAGTCTTCGTAGGCACAATAATTGAAAAAATATTATTCTTTTATGGGGGATTCACAAACTACTACAAGCACCGCTTCATAGTGGATTCTCCCCCCCCCCCCCCCCGTTTTCTCGGAAATAAAGAATTTCTTGTAACGATTTTATTATGTGAAAAGTGTCGATACGTGCGCTATATAAGAATCCAATATTATTATTATTTATTATTTGTATAGTTACCAAGAAATAATGAATTATGTACATACATCGTTGTTTAAACATTCTGTAATAATATATGTAATACCTTTCTTTATATTTCTGTTGGAAATGAAATAAATATGAATTGAATGAATAGAATTGATATAATGGAGGATAGATACATGTACGAGGTTGAAATCTTCTGCTGGGTTGTAAAAATATTGACCGAAGTTTACTTAATATGCCTGAATTACCGGGAAGCTTCACATCTGTATTATATAATACTCAATAATTTTGTTGTGGATACAATTATATCGAACAAATATGGATAACAAAGATAAAGTGAAATTTGGCCATTTAGCAGGTATGTGCTTGAAATAATTATGTTTGACCGGTAATATAGATACATTTGTGTGTGTACATACATGTATGCATGTATGTTTATATTATGTGTATATATGTAAATATATATATTGAGTAACAGATGATGACAGCATATTCTTCGATCAAGATCGACTTGTCAAATAGAGAATAACAACAATACAATACCTCATTGATCGGGTGTCCGAACCCGCTGTCGTCTTTTCTTTTCCCGACGTCGGGTCACCTGTGTCATTTTCTGTTGTATTTCCCGCCGTTTCCTCGGGCGGACCCGTAGGGTTATTGCCGTCTCCGCCAAGCCCCATACCTCCGTAGCGTTATATATCCTAGTTTCACGTTACTCCAATGTACAAATAGTGTCCTATTTTTGTCTCAGTTTCGGACATCGGACGGTCCAATAAATTGCGATTTACTTGTTTTTGCAGATTCCCGCGTTGTGGTTAAAATAAATCATAAAAATCATGCTCAGTGTAAATAATTGTTCCAAAAATCAAACCCTTCTGTCCATATTGTCTCTCTTCAACACGTGAAGATTTAGTTGGAATGTAGGTGTGTCCTCTTCAGTATGCAGTATAGTAATCTAGTAAGTAAATGTGGCAATACATGCAACGATTATATAATATATCTACGCCTCCGTCGCTTGCACTGCTGATCGTACACCGCTGGGCGCATTAACTTTGGTATCACGGTCTGTACTTTGTACTTATGCGTGGTGAACTACATATTACACATGTACACGTATACAATGTATATACCACTGTGTATGTAGGCTTGTTGCTGTTGTAAAGTTGTAAAGCTTCCAGTTGTAAAGCGATATGACTGAGTGCACACAATCTAAGGAAAGCGGGGGAATCACCCTTGCTCGTCAACAGGGTGCAATATAATCTATATACCCGTATATATACAGATAAATTCAATCAATACGACTGTAAATACGGCTATCGCCGATAACAGGTCTGCTTTTACGTCTGGAAAGTGCGCTTTTAATCTCGAAAAGTATATGAATTGTTGCAATGAAAGAAAAATAGTGTGGAGGTAGCGTTTGACTTGTAATAGGGACTTTTAGATTTGCACAACGACAACGTGGATTGCTACGATCGACGTCATTTTAATGCACTGCCTTGAATGGACGTCACACGTATCAGTCCATGCAAATCTAAAAGTCGCTATTGATAAATATAACTTGGAACTAGGTCCTGGATTAGTCCATATAGCCTAATGTACTTGTCTAATTACTGGGGAAGGATATAAATAGCTTGTATTTGTAGACGATATGTAAAGTTTTCCTAGAAACTCCTTCACACAATAGATTGACTAATTATTTTATAATTATTGTATATTTGTTCCCCTATTTTGTTTTGGTTTTGTATTTATCCAACATTTCTTGCATGCCCTTGCTGCGGATATATTCACTGACAGAGGCCGTGGAGTGTCTTTTAAAGTGGAGGCACCAACAAAAAGGGCAATTGTGCCATGTGAAAAGCAACATGCGACTTTTTTTTCTTGTACGAAACACCATTTAGTTTTTGAAAAAGTATTCAATTGTTCAGAAATAATAATAATAATAATAGTGAACATTTATAATGCGCCATGTCTGTCAAAAATGACACTCCTGGCGCAGTTGTGTGGAAATTGTATAATTGTGGGCATACGACCATGAATTAATTCAAGAAAGAAAGTAAAATAAACATAAGTTAAAGTTTAAAGATACTATGTCCCTTTTGCAGCCAACCTCAAATTCTGTAGAACCTTGCAGGAATTATGAATATGTCATGTATGTGCTATCCGTAAAATTTAAACGTTAGCAGTGTCCTAATATTCATATTATGCAAGGAAGTCCGTTTACTTGCTAGACTTCACTGTCAGACACTATTGAGTGACTGACTGGCCTTTTTTCTTCTTTGGTAATAACATACATAAAATGAGCTGTAAAGGGTCCATAGCATTTGTCTACATCAATAACCCATTTCTTGTGATGGCCAAAATTAAACTGATTGAATCTTTGCGCAGCATAAATCGTACGACCATTCAGTACAATGGTCTGAAAATCAAGACTATTACTTATTTGCTCTATAGCTCCTAAGTCGATTCGACAACTAATAGTCGTTATTTTCCCACTTAAAGACATTTTCAAGCCCCCTTTTTTTAGGGAAGTTCTAAATTAGTATTATCTTTCAAATGCCATTGGAATTTAACCTTCTCATTTTGGGGCCTGCAAATGGGACATAGTACCTCTAACATACTTCAGGACATAATTTGCGATAACAGAATGATATAATACAAAGCATATTACAACAATAAACGTTATATAAGGGTAGTACAGTGTGAGACATAATTAAACAAACTTGTTGAGAACAGAAACGTTTTTAACAAAGACTTGGTCTGTGAGTAGGAGTTCTCATTTCGGAGATGAGGAGGGAGTGAGTTCCAGGGTTCAGGGCCAGAACTTGAAAATGATCGCCTTCCCCAGGAGTACCGTGAATGTGGGATTCAAAGAAGTTGGGTGTGAGCAGAGCGGAGTAGTCGTGGTGGTTCATAGCGGTGTACTAGGTCTTGTATGTATGAGGGTGCATTATGCAGTGAAGAGCTTAATAGACGAGAAGAATGACTTTGAAGATGATGCGCTGGCGGACAGGAAGCCAGTGCAGTGCCTGAATGATGGGTGAGATGTGAGTGGTGGCTTTAGTGAGCGTTACAAGTCTGGCCGCTAAGTTCTGGAGTTGTTGGAGGCGTTGCAGCTGGTAGTCAGGAAGATGTATCAGAAGAGAATTGCAAAAGTCTAAGCGAGAAGAGATGAGGGAATGAACCATGGTTTCAGTAGCCTTACGTGTCAGGAATCTTCGGATGTGCGAAAAGTTGCAGAGTTGGAATCTAATGGCTAAATAATCTAAATAAGCAGTCCAAATAATTGGGATGGTATATATTTGAATGGAGAGGGGATAGAGTTGTTCTGAAGGGAATTAAGCAAACAAGTCGTCAGGTGCTTTGCACCAAAATCAAATGGACGTGTGCCAATAGAACTGAAAATGCTATGGACTAAGACCACAGAGCAAAAAGGCAAGTGACACTATGAACATGACGGACAAAGAGAGCGGACAAAATATACAGTTCCTCAGGTAGACAAAGGAACATCCCTTCACTGCTATTATGTAAAAATGTGTAGAACAGGTGTCACATGCATATTCACCCGTTTTACTCAATTTTACATAATAGCAGTGAAGGGAAATTCCTTTGTCTACCTGAGGAACTGTATATTTTGTCCTCTTTCTTTGTCCGTCATATTCATAGTGTGATGAAGATGGGAAAGTTACAAGGGTAAACGGATGGGACAAGAGAGTGGAGGAAGCTGAATCGACATCGACATCGACGTAGCCGAAGGAGGGAGAAGATGGCAAGGACAAGGAAGGACAGAAAAGAAGAGCAAAAGAAAAGGACACAGAAGCGGTTGAGAGCAAGAAGGAAAGGAGAACAAAAGCACGGTATCCAAATCGACATGGATAGGTTTGTAATGGCAACAATACCGGCCTCCTGGCCCAATTTTCCAGGGGGGGGGGGGGGGAGGGGGCGGAAATTTGAAAATTGCGCACACCGCTTTTTCAAGGTCATATTAGAAGCACCATACCGGTACAATTTTTGACATTTTCATCGGGGGGGGGGGTATAGCCTCTTGCCCGAGAAAGTAATTTTCTGGTTTTACAATTCGGCTAGTGAGCGAAGCGAGCGAGCAACAATTTTGTATTTTGTGAAAGTGTTATTTATTACCAAAATTAACGAGAAAAAGATATCAAAAACTCATATGTGGGCAGCTCGCTGTCCCCCCCCCCCTTTTCCCCATTACGCGCGAAGTGCGGAAGCTTTGACCTTTCATTAATTATTAGAGAAAGAAGACGATATGTTGTACCATTCTCGACTCGTATTCCTTGTATGAATTCAGTTTTCCCCCTCCCGCCCAAAGCGCGGAAGCTTTGACCTTTTATAGTTTAATGAAATTATTAGAGAAAGAAGATGATTCGTTGTTCCATTCTCGACTCTTAATCCTTCTCTGAATTCAGTTCCCCCCCCCCCTCCCGCGCAAAGCGCAGAAGCTTAACGTTTCATTAAATTATTAGAGAAAGAAGACTATTCGTTGTACCAATCTCGACTCTTAATCCTTGTTTGAATACAGTTTCACCCCCTCTCGCGCGAAGCATGGAAGCTTTGACCTTTCATTAAATTATTAGAGAAAGAAGACTATTCGTTGTACCATTCTCGACTCTTAATCCTTGTCTGAATTCAGTTTCCTCCCGTCCGTGCGAAGCGCGGAAGCTTTGCCCTTTCATTTATTATTAGAGAAAGAAGATTTGTTGTACCATTCTCGATTCTTATTACTTGACAGAATTCAGCCCCCCCCCCCTCCCGCGCGAAGCACGGAAGCTTTGGCCTTTCATAGTTTAATGAAATTATTAGAGAAAGATGATGATTCGTTGTTCCATTCTCGACTCTTAATCCTTGTCTGAATTCAGTTCCCCCCTCCTGCGCTTTGCGCAGAAGCTTAATGTTTCATTAAATTATTAGAGAAAGAAGATGATTCGTTGTACCGTCATCGACTCTTTATCCTTGTCTGGATTGAGTTCCCCCCCCCCCCCCTCCCGCGCGAAGCGCGGAAGCTTTGACGTTTCATTAAATTATAAGGGAAAGGAGACGATTCTTTGTACCATTCTCGACTCTTAAACCTTGTCTGAATTTCAGTTTTCCCCTGCCCGCGCGTAGCGCGTAAGCTTTGACGGTTCATTAAATTATTATTCATTTATTTTATTTTATTTTCCATTAAAATTCAAAATAAAAGACATAACAAATTAACAGCAAAATCGGAAGGACCCCAAGAAAAGCAAAGCTTGTGAGAATGGGGCCCTGTACAAAAGTAATCATACAAGCAAATTATTATGACAAATATTGTAAAACTTATCAAAACAAACATACACCCACCCTCATTCTTTCACACGCACACAGACACACCAACACACACCGCAGGCAGAACATTGTACAGAAAAATCTACTCAGTGCACTTCATTTGTTCAAACAAGAACTGTTTACATGAATATTTAAACCTTGATAGGGTTGAACTACTTTTTAAATTATAAGGTAAGGAATTCCAATCATGTATGCCCTGGAATCTTTAAGTATGTTGGGTCAAGGAAGTACGTACAAAGGGGTAATGATAGTTTGATTTATTTCTGGTTTCGTAAGAATGGTAAAGAGAATTTGTTTTAAACATGTTATTAAATATTGATGGGAGCTTTTGTTTATGAAAATTGAACATGAAGACTAAATTGTTTAATTTTATAAGGTCAAAGACTGGCAAACATTTCAAATCATAAAACAAAGGAGCACTTGAAGTCATATAGTTAGAATTAGAAATTATACGAACAGCACGTTTCTGAAGAATATGAATTTTATATAAATGAGTCTTGTAAGTATTACCCCAAATAATATTACAGTAGTTGATATGTGGTAAAACAATACTGTTGTAAATAGTTAATAATATATGTTTCGGCCACGTCTTTTTAAAGACGAGTCGTTTTCCCGGCCCCCCCACTCAGTGTTATTTAGGGTACGCATATGCGTGTTCCAACCGACCCCCCCCTTTTCAGCAAAAGTCCGGTGTGTAAAGTCAATACGGCTCGACCTTTTTCTTTTGTATACGAGCCTTTTTCCGCACCCCCCCTTTTCAGCAAAAGTCCGGTGTGTAAAGTCAATACGGCTCGACCTTTTTCTTTTGTTACGAAAAGGACATTTTGGCAACACGCATGCGGTCATTTTGAAACCTGAGTGGGGGGGGGGGGGCCGGGGTCGTTTTACCATTCTCGTCTCTTAATCCTTGTTTGAATTCAGTTTTCCCCCTCCCGCACGAAGCGCGGAAACGTTGACGTTTCATTAAATTATTAGAGAAAGAAGATGATTCGTTTTACCATTCTCGACTCCCAATCCTTGTCTGAATTCAGTTGCCCCCCTCCCGAGCGATGCGCGGAAGCTTTGACATTTCATTAAATTATTTGAGAAAGAAGACGATTCGTTGTACTGTTCTCGACTTGTCAGAATTTTCAAAAATGTTTCTTGTCTGCTCCTTTTTCGTCCTATGTCCTCTTACTGCCCCTACCACCCTTGGCTACACGCCTGCTTTAAAGGGAAAATGACACAATCATGATTGTGATAGCACACAATTAGGTTAGTAGAAATGAAAGGGAAAAAAAGATCTATTACACCAACCATGGATAAATCACGGCCGGGAGCGTCATAGTTTTGTGTTATCGGGCGAGGGCCGGGGCGTAGCGACCAAGCGAGATTTTGCAATGTTGAATGCTTCTAGAAAATCACTAAGCCCAATATGTACGTTCTTTCCGCTATATTTCTTTATAGCTGTATTTCTACATTTCCTGGGGGAAGTGTCCCACTATCGGGCCCAGGATTGCCGCCTCTGTCCATGATTACTACCAACATGAGTTCAAATACAAGCACAAGCGAGTTGGTATGAGCTGAATTCAAATGAAGGGCAAAATAAGAGTATTGAAGCGGCCCTACCGTTAATTTAAAATTTGACTGTTGAGTATATAACTTCTATTTAAAAGACATCCAAGATATTGTGCCCTTTTCAAATTTCTCACTAAAGAGTGATGACCGCAGGGGCTGTTCTTAACGTTTAACTTTGAATCCGCGGCTCGAGATTTTATGCAGCCGACCCGCCCCCCCCCCCCCCCTCTATTCAATAACGTTTGCCAAGCCTTCTGGAATGAACCCAAATCTTCCGATTACAGTTTTCCCTTAGTCGCCGTTACTGTCACTTAGCGCCATTTCCTTGTCTTTCCCCCTTTCTCACCCGACTTTCTTCCCCCCCCCCCCACCCACTCAGTGTTATCTAGGGTACACACATGTGTGTTCCCTCTCTTTGAAAGCACCCCTCTATCTCCGGTGTGTAAAGTCAGTACGGGCCGGACTTTGTTGCGTAAAACGTAACCCTTTATCGGAAATTTTGGGAACACAAATTCGGAGTGGGAGGGAGGGGAGGGGGGGGGGGGGGGGGGGGGGGGGGGGGGGGGGCTTTCTTCTTTATCTTTTCTCTTCGCTTTTCTTTTCTCTTCTTTTTTCCTTTCTTTTCTCCTTTCTGTTCTCTTCTCCTTTTTTCTCCTCCTCTTCTCCTTTCTTTTTTTCTCTTCTTTTCTTCCTCTTTTTTTTTTCTTCCTTTTTTTTGCGCCGCCAATAGGGGGGCCGCGGCCGTTTCGTCCCCCCTATTGGCTGCGCAAAAAAAAAGGATCCGCCACTGCCATGGTCTAAATCTAACGCACGGTTTAACACACGGTTTAAGCATGCCTAAGAGAGCAAAAAAAAGAACTGAGCATGCGCAGGATTGAAGCATTAAACTGAGCATGCGCGCTCAGTAGGCCTACACTTATATAGTTACTCCACTTTATAGTAAAAGTTGAGGAGCACTCGCTAACCGTGTTTGATTGGTAGCGTAACACACACCAACCATATGGTGGCCCTGAAGGGACATCGCGAATCACAAACTTTGTTGTGAAATTCGTGATGTAATATGCGACAAAATCGCATATTTTGTCGCGAATTTCGCCATGAATAACGTGACAGAATATGCATCTCGTCCAATATATTGTAACGAATTTTAGATTGTTGTAGTTATCTTCTTTCTACTATAAATTATTAGTAACCCTAAATTAGCCACATATTGAGCCAATCTGTGAATTTTTTTAAAAGAAGCTAATTTCAACTGATTTGGGTAGGTATGGGTATGGACAACTACCAAAAAAAAGGGAGGAGGTATGGGGGTTGGGGAGAATTTTTTATTAGAGGTCAAAGGTCAATGACCTCTGCCTAAATCACTTAAAATTATATTTCAGCAACACAATATGGTATATAGATGATTTTGGTGTCAAAATGCACAGAATTACGAAAGAAGATGACATAGAATAACTACTGACCCTTAGAATAAAATCTTGACCTCCGAAAATGAGGTCAAAGGTCAACAAACTATTTGATCTCTAAAATGTCATATTTATAACAGTAAAATTACCATATCATATAAAAATGAGCACAAACAAATCAAAGAGGCTAATTTCAACTTATTTTGGCAGATATGGGGGTATGGGGGATATTATTTATTCCAAGAGCAGAGCGGGAGGGGTAAATTTCCTTTCTGAGGGTCAAAGGTCATTGACCTTGCACTAAAACACTATACATTGTATCTCAGCAACAAAATAAGGTATATAGATGATCTTGGTGTCGAAATGCACAGGATTACGAAAGAAGATGACATAGAATAACTACTGACCCTTGGAATAAAATCCTGACCTCCAAAAATTAGGTCAAATGTTAAAAAAATATATGTTTTATCACTAAAATGTCCTATTACTAACAGGAAAATGAGGATATTGTGTAAAAATTGGAGCAATGTCCACAGCACACTCCACATGCAGATATACATGACATGCCAGCGTTCATACAGCTGCATTACATGTTTTGACACTGCCTCTCCCCTTCTTTGCAGTTGCAACAAATTCCTTTAAGAAGGTTGTATGGCGCGATACCAACATATAGCATCTTTGGTCTGAGTTTTCTGTTCGAACCTAACTCTCATCCCTTTCCTTATAGGGATCAACAAATCTGCATTTGTAGAGAACACATTTGGTATGTCCATGAATGCGTAAAACAGTGTATTTCCAGACCAGCCGTACTTCAAGAGGAACTCTTCTTTGTCTATGCTACAAATGTCGTAAAGACCATCAAAGCCTGCTTGGAAATACAAATGAGTACAGTGGATAGTCCTATGCTACAGCTCATTTTGCAAGAAAAGGTTTCGGCATCTACTACCCCATTCACAGTGGTCTCAAACACCGCGACAGCAGCGGGACTGTCCCGCTGCTGTCGCGGTGTTGTCTTCAGTGTGAAGGCTCGGACCCGTTATAAACTATCGCGGGATAACACCGCCTAGCGATAACGCCGACACAAACTATCGCTAGGCACGCCTAGCTACAGCAGCGGGACAGTCCCGCTGCTGTCGCGGTGTTTACTCAGTGTGAAGGCTCTCCGCTATAACACCGCGACAAACACGTGTGATTTGTTTACTTACCTATCACTGACCTCTTTTCTCCAGCAATGGGGAACATAAAGTGAAATAGAAATAAAGTAACCAGTGGATTCAAATTGATTTTATTATTATGTAGATATTATAATTATCCAAATAAAAATATTTCACACTTCAAAAAATTAAAACATTCTGACTGGAAGCAATAAAAATGCTAGTTTTTTAAAAAGTAATATGATAGTGTATAAAGTACAGCTAGCGCGCGCAATTTCAAGCAATCGAAAACCCCGCGCTGAAGTATTTCCGGTCATATCGGGGTCACTCGCGGGTCATGAGCCATGCATACACGTGTTTGTTACGGAGGTAATAAAAATCACCCGCTGCAGCGTGAATGGGTACATGATATTTATCCCGCTGCTGCAGCGGGATAACTTTTCTACTGTGAATGCATTTGTAGCGGTGTTATGGCGGTGTCGCCGCTCCGCTACAACGCCGCTACAAATTTCAAAACCACTGTGAATGGGGTATACGAGAGACTACCATAGGAGTGTTGCTTGTCCATTTGTGTTCCAATCGCTCTAATGATGAAGAGTTGTTGATACGTCTACACTGCTTTATTAGATTCTCATATCCCTTTCTGTGCAACCTCCGAAGCTTTCCTGATTCTGAAAAGTCCTCATTACATATTTCACATAATTATATCCATCTCGGTAATTTTGTTATTTTACAGGAGTGTTCCAGAGTTAAGTCTCGATTGTTCAAATGAAATTTGCTAATACTATTCTCGTGTTAATAAATTGGACAGCCAGTCAGCTCTGCCGTTTTTTTAAATATTCTATGTCCTACATACCCTCAGGCAGTCAATTATTTTATGCAATGCCACTGGTTCTTTATTAGAGTCGACATCACTTTCTCTGTTGTATACAGGAGTCTCTGCAAGGTGCACCAAACTCCTCTCCTGAATAATAGTAACCCATTTTCAAGTTGTGGTATGGAAGCATCTTGACACCTCTTTTCTTGATCTCAAAGGAAAAGGAGGGAGTTAGGTTCCAACAGAAAACTCAGACCAAAGATGCTATATGTTGGTATCGCGCCATACAACCTTCTTAAAGGAATTTGTTGCAACTGCAAAGAAGGGGAGAGGCAGTGTCAAAACATGAAATGCAGCTGTATGAACGCTGGCATGTCATGTATATCTGTATGTGGAGTGTGCTGTGGACATTGCTCCAATGGAACAGAAAGCATAGATGCAGAAAAGTTATTGGTAGACTGAAGTATTATTAATTTGTATTGTGTTGCCAATAGTTACTGTAAGTTCTAAGTTGTGAGTAGTATCTACAAATTGTACATATACTTTACATACACAAACTAATTGACACTAATGAACTTTACCTACCCAAATCAGTTGAAATTAGCTTCTTTTAATTTTTTTCACAGATAAACCTTTAGTTAGGGATACTATATCTCTGCTTTCGTTCTCTCTCTCTCTCTCTCTCTCTCCCCCTCTCTCTCACTATCATGCTTATTATAAGGGCCATTTCTCTCTCTACCCCCTCACCCCGACTTCTCTCCTTATATATAGTTATACCCATTGTTTATCTCATTCTGTTTTATCCTTCACTTTCTTTCCATCCTTAGCCCTCCTCTCTCCGTTTATCTCCCTCTCTTTCATAATATCTACCCCCATTTTCGGCATGCCTTCCATATCACCCGACTCAGTGTCACTCAACAATAAGCCACTACGGAGATAGCAGTTGTACAAACGACCCCCAAATATCCACAGATCCTTATAAACAAGGAGACGTCCCACTTTGTGCATTTTTAATTAATCACTGCCAGATATTAAATGGAGGTGCTTCGTAAATACATTTTGCTTGCACTCTTGAAAAAAGGTATTCTTCCACCTGTGTATTAGAATGTACCACTGGAAAATGGTGCATAAATCAATGATTACATAACTTTCATGAACACGTATATCCAGCAGTCATTTGTATGGGTTTTTAGTTTTGTACATAATGCCCTCTCTGAAGTGGCGTATAGTGATGAACTTCACTTTTGTGCACCCTGGCACACTTGCTGCTCCCTTATCTCTTTACATGAGTTTGTTCATTCTTATTATGTACTTGTCTCTTGCCATGCTGTATTGGATTGTGCTTTTTATATGAAGAGTCGAATAAATAATGATAACAGTAATACAAAATAATTATTAAAAAAATACAAGAGTCATAAGAAAAATACTTAAAGTAGATATCCATTGATTTTAAAAACTATACCTTTATTTTCATTATTGCAAAGTTGCAACTTTGATTCGACAAGGTTGTCAAAATGCAATGCTTGGAAACATTCGAAGTAATGATTAGTTACAAAACGCTTAAATACAGCCCCGGCATAGCACCTGAAGAGCTCTCTGAACGCTGCTGAGATGTGTGAGATCACAGGATGGACATGATTTGCACAAGCAGACGATGTCCGATGACATCTCACACATTTTCAGTGCCTGATTTTTCATCTTCTCTGGAGTTCTTTCTCTTACTTCACTACCGTCAGGCTAAATGTATAATCTTTTGCCTCACTCTAAACCCCGCGCATGGATTTATTTTGATGACAAATTCAGCGATACAAATATAAAGGAATCTGTCGCTTGTAAACAAAATAAGACGCCATTGTATAATCAGCTGCACACACCGCGGTATGTTCGGCGTTTCAAGAGGGAACAAATGCCGTCCTTAATATCATTCCGGGGGTTTTTCAATTTGAAAGTCTGGTTTGTTTGATTGTTAATTAACTCATATCCTGTGTATTTACAAACAAAAGATTTTAGTTATCAGAATCAGATTCATATCCCCTTTTGAATGGTTTGAAATGCCATCACATTTATATACACTAAACTAAATTTGAAAGATAATAGCTTTGCAATTAATATGTTCATTCTTTATGGGATGTCGTCTGCTTGGGCAGTATTGGTCCATTATGTGACGTCATTAAAACATCGTTATTTTTCTGGCGAATCTCTCGTATATCCCAGATGCTATGGAGGTGGTTGTATTTGTATTTTTATAAATCCCCAGATATATAGTTTACCTAAAACTTGTACGATGGCCAATTGTTAGCTTATCAGTTTCTAGTGATACATTAGTTGACATATTTGTGATTTTCTTTGAATTTCCACCTTAACACAAAATTATGTAAATATACATTTGTTTTATTTTACTAAAAGTAATGAAAATTTAAAATTCTCTTTATCATGATTCAATATAATTCTGTTCACGACAAGAATCTTATCTTTTTAGTTATGTATTAGTGAAATGATAATAACTCAACATAAATAGTGATATTTTGAAAGGAAATGGCAAAAAATACATGATCATTGAAACAAATGAAACTAATCACCATTATAATAAAACTTTATCTCATAAACAACAAATAATGTAATATTACTTTATGTAGTAAATCAAAACACATGGTTTACACTGTTTACATTAATATGAACACAAACAATGACAAAAAGAATAACAAATCATGATAAAGAAGAACCACATTATAGCACTTTGAAATAATTCACACATTAACAAGTAATTTGTATTATGATATCTTGCTTCAATTATAAAAATATAATGTCCTGCCTTTAGCTTAGGAAATATATGGTTTCAAGTGAAACTGCAAGATTCCTGAAAATATCTTGCTCCATCAATAAGTATAGCATTCTAAAGATATTTTTAGAAAATATCAAAGACATTGAAATTTGAAACTAAGAAATCTCAGATTAGTGTTATGTAGTCAATTAGTGTTATTAGTCAATGACAAATGGCATTGTACCCAGGAATATTAAACTTACAAAGGATGTCCCAACTTCTAAGAAGGGTGACCCAAAACTATTGACGAACTACCGATCCATTTCCCTATTAACATCTTTCTTTAAAATTCTTGAAAAAGTTATCTACGTGAGAACTGTAAAGTTTCTCAATACAAGTAAATTTGTTTCCAACTTTCAATTTGGCTTCCTTGAGAAACATACCACCACCCAGCTATACTGCACTTTATCAATAAAGTTTATAATGCTATGGACAATCACATGCACATACTTGGAATATTCTTGGATTACTCTAAGGCAAAATGTATAATGTATAAGTTGAACTATTTGTTTATAAATCCATGTATAACCTTATCCCATCCTATATTTCTAGTCTGTTTTGTCCCATCCAGCAATCAAGATATTTATTACGCTCAAGGTCAGATCCTCTTCTTCTGCATATTCTCCGCATCTATTTGAAGAAGGGTCAACAAAATATAACCTTTTCTGGTCCCACTATAGTCTCCCATTAAACATTCGTTCCTGCACCTCAGTCGAATCATGCAAGAGAAATCTCAAGACTTATTTGTTTTCTTTGTGATTAATTTTTGACAAGGCGTTGTGTGGAGTTGTGTGGGATGTGAACGAGGTTGTGTACTGTATGAACCAGGCTTGGTTCATGTGGTGCACAACTTTTTGAATAGGGACTTTTAGATTCGCACGAAGACAATAGGTCTATGCTACGATCGACGTCCTTTTAATGCACTGCCTTGAATGGACGTCACACGTATCAGTCCACGCAAATCTAAAAGTCCCTATTGACCTTACACAGCTTTACTCAACAAATTTTACAGTTCATGCACTTGGAGAGCAAAATAATTATTCTGTTTTATTAACTAATGTAAAGCGCTTTGGGCATCATATCAATATGTATGTACACTCTAAAAACTGAAATGTTAAATCACCATTTAAAAGGGCCGAGGAGTGACCACTCTTTCAAAATGTCAGATTGTTTCTTTTAACATGCTGGATTCAACCTTTATAGTGTTGGATCCAGCATGTTCAAAGTGTTAATCTACCATTTTGAAAGAGTGGTCACTCCTCGGCCCTTTTAAATGGTGATTTAACATTTCAGTTTTTAGAGTGTATGTATGTATTTGATATACAGTAGATCATAACATTTTGTTATGTAAATTATCCCACTTTACAAGGTCAGGGGTGCCATTAGCATCTTTGAAAATATTTTGTAAAATTTATTTTAAAAGGCATAAAATGTTGATCAAATCATTCATGTTTTCTTTTATCAAGAAGAATTCATGTTCTTGATGTGGACTTTAATAAAAAGTCTAAAAATACTTAAATCTTTGCTTTTGGAAATATTTAATTTTAAGGCTACAAATGGCCCTCCATAATTTGTAAGTCCAACTTAGAGATAAGTTCAACTTAGGATCTTTGTGAAACACCCCAAGGGCCCCGGCTTACAAAGAGTTGTGATTGGTCCAAATCAATCGCAAGTTTGCAGTCTCCTATATCTTATGTAGACCTACATAGTTGCGATTGATATATCAAGTCTTTGTAAGACGGGGCCATGACCTCTACAAGCTAAGCTTTTCTTAAGGTCTCCTCGCCTTTCTTTTTCACTTAAATGCGTTATATGAACTTGTTCCTTATTGTTCCTTTTATATACTCAGATGTTATAAATTTGTTAAATTGTATACATTCATGTTAAAAGAAGGATAAATGAACTTGATCTTGAACTAGAGTTTGGCCGTGTCTGCAGCATGCCTATTAGTTAGTCTCATCGGCCAGGAGTTTAGTGGTGAGTTCTGAGATGACTTCCCAGGCATGTGTCATGTGTCTTGACTCGGTATTGGTATTGCACACGACCATTCTAAGGATGTAACGACCTTTTAGCACCGACCCGATCATGTGTATCTTACCGTTGGCGTTGATGCGATCCAACAAAGTTCTATTCAAATCGTCTGAACCCTGAATAAGAAAAGGATAGAATATGATTATAGGAACAGTCAAGAAATATTATAAGGCGGAGAAATGTGTAGGACCTATCACCAAACAATGTTGAAGCATTGTACATTTTTTATGTGTTGATTTATTTTTCATTGTATATTATTTTTCTTATAAAATATGCTTGATTCTTTATCTTCATGAAAGTGTTTTGTGTAACTCTGTAAAGAAAATAATAGCTATGGGATATCATGGGCAGAAATGAGATGGAAACAAGTTTGTGACTTCAGGGGGGTGTTTCACAAAGATTCTAAGTTGAGCTTATCTCTAAGTTGGACTTAAAAATTATGGAAAGCCATTAGCATCTTTGAAAATATTTTGTAAAAGTTATTTTGAAAGGCATAAAATGTAGATTCAAATCATTCATATTTTCTATCATCAAGGAGATTTCATGTTCTTGATGTGGAATTTATAAAAAAAAAGTCTAAAATACTTGAATTTCTGCTTTTGAATATATTTAATTTAAGGCTCCAATGGCTGTCCATAATTTTTAAGTCCAACTTAGTGTTAAGTTCTACTAAGAATCTTTGTGAAACACCCCCCAGATCATATCCTAACTACAGGCATGATCACACAAAATCGTCCTGAGATAACCCTGGTGAATCACTTAATCGCCTTGAATTGAAAAGGCAAATGGCAATAGGTGAAGGAATAGAGAAATCCATAAACAAGTGTTGAGGAATTCAATCAGAAAACCCGTATCAGGACAGCTACCCCTGGAAGATCACCCCCCGGAAAATTACCCCCAAGGACAACCCCCGGACAACTACCCCGAGGAAAATTACCCCCCCCCCCCCCGACAATTATTGCCCCCCCCCCCCCCAACCCTGATAATAAGTTGGTTTTAATATAAGAAGTTTTTTTCGGGGGATAATTGTCCTCGGGGGGGGGGGGGGGGTTATTGTCCACAGAGGATAATTGTCCTTGGGGGTGCATGGTTATCCTCGGGGGGTAATTTTTCGGGAGGGGGGGGGGGGGGTAATTGTCCCGCCGGTAATTGGCCGGGGGGGGGGGGGTGATTGCCCAGGGAGTAATTGTCCTAGAACCCAGAAAAACATTTCAAATTTTAGCTGTACATTATGTTGGATATTTCGGGAAACCAAAACGAAAGTAAACATAAAATATCAATTTTGTTTTTCTCTCTCTCTCTCTCTTTCAGAAGAGGGTACGATCAAAATTAATGGTAAAACTTGTATTTGATTGTCCTACCTTCAATCTAAAGCATACCAGAGCTAGCACAACCTCGGCAACGATTTCGAATCGGTTGTCATCAACCACGAGGGCTTCGAATTCCTTTGCAAGAGACACTGACTGTAAGAAGATGAAATAACAAATAAATAAACCAGATTTTTAAGGAAAGGAAATAAACTACCTAATCATATTCATCGTTCTTTCATTAGAAATATGTTCCACTCTTGATCCTTTGACTACTGATTTTTAATTGTTAAGTACCAATATGTATTGAATTATTTCGTTAGAAGATGTCTAGAAGATGTTTTTCTTCTGTTTCAGAGGGCAAATTGCATAAAAAAAGCATAGTTTTAAAATGTATCTCGCCTTATACACAACAATTATATCCATTTAATTCTATTTTAACTGTTTGTGATTATAATTTGCTTCACAACAGATTTATTGGAAAACTTATATAGAAAGTAGAGAAAGTCAACTTTTAGAACACATATCATGAAACCTATGAATATATAAGAGGTAATAATTGGTTTTAATTTTTGTTTTGTATTTCTGTACGTCAGTTACGTGTCACATGTTACCATGGTGATATCAAAAGCAAAAACGGGAAAAGTAAGCAAAAAGATGAGGCAAAACATTATAATGCTCTAGAAAACATATCAAAATAGTCTACAATTAAAAGACTTTACATTGTGCGAATTACGGTTTTCTGTTGTGGTTCACTATGATGAAAAGTCGCAAGATGACAGCTTTAGTACACCTTTTTCTTTTCTTCAGTGCAGTCTTCTATTGACAGAGTTCTTCATATTCTAAAGCATCAGAAACTAGATGGAACTTCGACTGCGCGCAGTCGAAAATGATGCCTCCGTCATAGAGCAACTTTACAAACCAAAACAGAAGAAATTTTTCAAATTCAAGTTTGATTGTAATCCATTAACAGGTTCTCAGAATATCGTGATTACAAGCTATTTCTCATATATATGTATGACCCTTTGATATTTGACCTCATGATCATGACCCCATGGATGGTAATCCATCCGTCGGTTCTAATGATAATGCGATCACAAGCTATTTTTGCATACATAATGAGCCCCATGACCTTTGACCTTGACCTCATGACCCCAAAATCTAATCAGTTCATTGCCTCAGTAAGATACATACATGTCCTGAGTTTCATGGTAATCTGCCCATCTGTTCTTGAGATAATGTGATCACAAGCTATTTTTGCATACATAATGAGCCCCATGACCTTTGACCTCGTGACTCCAAAATCGAATCAGTTCATTGGCTCTGTAAGATACATACATGATATAAGTTTGGCAGGAATCCATCAATCAGTTCTTGAGATAATGCGATCACGAGCTGTTTTCGCATACATAATGAGCCCTGTGACCTTTGACCTTTGACCTCATGACCCCAAAATCTAATCAATTCATTGGCTCTGTAAGATACATACATGATATAAGTTTGGCAGGAATCCATCAATCAGTTCTTGAGATAATGCGATCACGAGCTGTTTTCGCATAAATAATGAGCCCTGTGACCTTGGACCTTGGACCTCGTGACCCCAAAATCTAATCAGTTCATCGGCTCTGCAAGATACATACATGAACAAAGTTTGGCAGGAATCCATCAATCGGTTCTTCAGATAACGCGATCACGAGAACGGACGGACGGACAACCCGAAAACATAATGCCTCCGGCTACTTCGTAACGGAGGCATAATGATAGTGTTTGAAGAGTCATTTCCCTTTTACCTTTCTGATGTATTCTTGAAGTTTCTCAACTCCAAACAGTCGAAACACGAACCAAAGTTTGAGAGATCTGAACCGACGACTTAATGGGATTTGCCAGTGCTGTAGAAAATGGAAGATTGGGGAAAACATAAGATACGAATGAAGTATGATAATGATCTGTCAATCGGAATATGAAGTGACGCCTGCTAGAACATTATTTAGTTGTGATGTTAAACACAACTTAAGTAATTGATCAATAACTGCTCCTACAATGACTGCATTGCAATTAAATACTTCGCCAGTATAAAAAGTATGTTGTCTTTGTCTTCTGAAGTGTTTGGAGCCTAAACAATTTGATGGCAAATTTTCACTTAAATTATATAATGATGTGAAAGAGGATGTCATTTAACACACACATCTGCAACGATTTTTTAAATAAATGTGTCTGAAGACGAATATTGACGGAAGAATACAAAACAGTCTCTGGGTTTTCTGCGTATAACAGAAAACTAAAAGTTTGTATTCGTTCATCAAATATTGGCCTTAAAATGTATATATCTTGAAAATCCCTGCAGAAATGTGTGTTAAACGACATCCCCTTTCAAATCTTTATACAACTTAAGTGAAATTTTACCATCAAATATTTGAGACTCCCAATACTTTAGAGGGGCTTTAAACACATCTTCAAACGTACTGCTCATTACACTAGAGGCTTCCTTTGCTGATATTATGAAAAACTGACTCGGCACATAGCGCCGCCTTTGACACGGCGATATGAAAGTGACATGTTTCACAAAGTAAATTCAGAATCAGCAGTTCAAAATCTCCATTGAATTACTGGGGATGTGGGCCAATACACCAGTTTACGGTTGTGTGCGCCATTTAAAACAAAGCCAATGACCTAGAGGTCATGTATTTATGCGTAAATTAAGATTGCGCCCATGCAAATTATGATGATATCACTGCCTACGCGCTGCTTTGTGCGCGCACATCATCATTTGCATGGGCGCAATCTTAATTTACGCATAAATACCACTGACCTCGGGTCATTGGCTTTGTTTCAGGGCCAATGACCCGAGGTCAACTGTCTGCGCATGCGCACTGATACAACTTCATTAGCGCAAGTATTGACGCAGTTTTGATAACGCCTCGTGTTCTAAGTGACGTATATTATAATAATAATAATAATATTGGATTCTTATATAGCGCACGTATCGACCTTGCAAGGTCCTCAAGGCGCTCTAACATTACCCGGCTATACTCAAGTTATAAATATACGTGATCACGATTGATTACAAAATTAATTTAGCTGTATCTCTTCTTAATGTTAGAAGCCGTACACGATTTATGATCAATTCTTGCATTTCATTTTATCATGAATTAATATAAAAGTGATGACGTGAGTCTGAACTCGGTATGAACTTGTGAATCACTATTTTAATGCTAAATTCGACTTTTTTGTTGGAAAGTGATGCTAATTTTGGTGATTTGTTACGCAAATATTTTCATATATAATCTCCAGTATGCGTCATCAACTATAGTTCCACAGCTTTGAATAGATTACGAATATGAAACAATAGCTAGTATGGATGTTCTTAATTAGAATTAGAAGTTGTATAAGACTGTTTTGTCATCATATATAGCCAGGTCTTCTCAGGACCACGATGATACTTTAATAGATATGTGTAGGAGTAAGGAGTGGAGGGAGGAATGAGGGGGTGGGGAGGAGAGATCGAGAAATAAAAGATGGGAAGGGAGAGAGAGAGAGAGAGAGAGAGAGAAGGATGGGAAGAGGGGAGAGAGGGATAAAACGTTGTAAACAGGAGTATGAGACGAAAGGAAAGAGTGGGAGAAATATGGCACGGGAGGGGGAGGGAGAGCCAAAATAAAAGTCAGATACAGTCGATGAGGATGCTGGGGTAAAAAAAAAACGCAAAAGAGATTTATATAATTGTTGACAAATTACATTACCCTGTAGTCGATGACTGTGTCTTGATGCTGGTGCTGGAGGTAGGCTGGATCAACATGGAATGCGCCCTCTAACGCTGACCTGTCTTTGACCCACAGGGCAGAGCAGTCAAAGGTCACTCGAAGAACCTTGTGAGGGTTGAAGTTGAATGAATCTGCAAGCTAAAGATGAAAAAAGATAAACGTAAACGGCATCGCAACAAAAGATTGATATAAGGCTTTTCACATTATTCCTATCGACTATGGATCGATATTATTGAAGCATGCCAGTGAAAATAATACCAATTTTGAACTTTTAGGCCCACATCAACCCCCTTAACCCGTTGACTACTGAATTGTATATGTCCCATAGGTTTAACACAGGGACCACCAGGTTCCCGTAAGCAAAGGGTTAAAAGGGCCTACAATTAAACATATCTCAACATATTGATCGTCTACATCACAGTGTGCAAACTTAACTGTTCATAAAAAGTTTAAGACTGCCGAGACGTGACGGTGTTTGTCATGTCTGCATGACTTGTGTATATTTATGGATTGAACATTAAACAAATTCTAGATCTAACGTTTTCAAAACTCTGTCACTCCCTGTTTCTTTCTTTTGAATTCAACGGTTTAGTTTTTAGAAAGCATCGTTGTATAATGGTAGGTTCCCACTGCCGATCAAACCAACCCGACCGAGCCAAATCAAGCCCGATCACCCATTTTTCCCCGACCAATCCCGACCTCATGCCTAAACACAAGCTCTTCCCGACCGCTATTCGACCATTGACGACCCACATTCGACCATTCACGACTCCTGCACGACGTATAGTCGACCACAACTTCGATCTCTTCTCGATTATTCCGATCTACATACAATCCCAACGCGATCCCTCCTAGACCAACTAGACGTACACACGATCTCTACACAATCTCGACCCGAGCAGATCGACCTGTTCGAACAGGGATCCAAGATGACTCGTGAATTGAGTGGTTGCACAAAATATTATCGTCAGCTGATGGTACAGTACTCATTTTTGATCAGCGTTCAGTTCATCACAGACACTCAAGAGATGTAAATCGAACAGTTACATTTGTGGGCAGTGGCGGATCCAGGGGAGGGGGATGGGCCCGGGGGCCCGGGGGCCCGGCCCCCTGGCAACAAAAACAAAGAATGTGTGCTAAAGAAAGCACCAAAACAAGTCTTCCCCCCCCCCCAAGCCACTGCCCTCCCCCCCCCCCCTAAAAAAAAAATTAGATCAGACCGTGATTAAATGCCTTAAAGGTAAAGACCAGTAATGGTCATGCGATTGCATTGTGAAAGAAACGTTGTGGAATCGATCAGAAAAGGTTGATCATCTAGCATCTAGCATCTGCAAGGTTCTGGAATCATCAAAATGATAAGAAATTTGGCCCATTCTTCGTAAAGTTACAAGCACTATACACAGAAAGATGTATATGGGACTACCCTATCTCTCTCACCAGACCATGAGAGAAATAAATTTACCAAATATATGAATTAGTAGGCGGTTTCCCGGCAAATTTTGTATCATCATGTATTAGTCAAAACATATTCTTTCACATGATTGGTAATGAGAGCTTCCATTTCATTTTTTGAAATTGGGGCGTTGCCAATACTGGTCTTTACCTTTAAAACCCCTAAGCTTCCGGGGACTCTGCCCCCTGGATTTCACCTAGGGCCCAATGTCAGGCACCTGGATGCTCATCTGACGGTAATTTAATGCTTAAAACCCGTGACGCCAATTAGTGGCCTGCCAGTGTCACAAATAAGGTATCAAAATATGCTCATCTGACGATAATTTAAGGTATAAAACCCCTGAGCTTCTGGGAGCTCCGCCCCCTGGAACCCAAGCCAATTCGTGACCTGCCAGTGTCACAAATAAGGTATAAAAATATGCTCATCTGACGATAATTTAAGGTATAAAACCCCTGAGCTTCTGGGGGCTCCGCCCCCTGGACCCAACACCAATTTATGTCCTGCCAGTGTCACAAATAAGGTATCAAAATAAGCTCATCTGACTGTCATTTATGGCCCCTAAACCCTGAGCTTCCGGGGGCTACGCCCCATGGACACCACCCCAATTCGTGACCTGCCAGTGTCACAAATAAGGTATAAAAATAAGCTCATCTGACGATCATTAAATGCCTATTCCCCCTGAGGTTCTGGGGGCTCCACCCCTTGACCCCCGCCGAGAAACGTTCAACGGGGCCTGCATGTAAGAGTGGGGTGATGGAAATTTTTTTTGTCTACCCCCCCCCCCCCCAAAAAAAAAAAATGTTACTACCAATTCTAGAAGCGATTAACTTAACTAGTATCAATATACCGGGACGAAGAAAATGTGATTAGATCAGCACGTAATTGTGTCCTTGGTTGAGTTGCGATCGGAAAGATCGAGTGCGGTCGAGAAGTGCTCGGGATGTGATCGAGAAGCAGTCGAGAAGTGAGCGAGTTTGGTCGAGTAACTGTTTAGGGCAGACATGCTCCGATTGTGAAGCGGTTGAGTTGTTGATCGAGTTGATCGGGAACCAATCGTGTAGAAGTTGTGTATACATCGAGATGATCGGGTAGTGATCGGCGGAAAAAATCTACCCCGATCAAACTAGACCTCTATACGATCGATTCCCGATCAGCTCGACCTCTACTCGACCAATACACGATCGCTGTACGATCGCTTGCCTTCTCGACCCCTACACGATATTTTTTGACATGCCAAAGATTGTCGTGTAGGAAGCCAGATCGATACCGATCAAGGTAGACCGACCCCGATCAAGGTAGACCGACCCCGATTGCCCTTGCCGACCGAGCCCGACCAGGCCAAAATAGCTTGATCGGGCTTGGTCGGGGTGGTTTGATCGGCAGTGGGAACCTACCATAAGGGGATGACCACTAAAACTTACCTCGACACCTTCTAAAAAATGTCTGTATTCTGGGCATATAAATGCATTACCGGCATATGCAGAATCAATGTGAAACCACAAGCCCTCTTCTCTACCTGCCCATGGAGAAAGAAAAACAAATATGAAAAGGCGTAATTGGCTTAATTTGGGCCTACTTCTCGTTCAAATAATCTGCCCTAATTCGCATTTATTGTAAGATTTGGACAGTATTAAGGCTCTGTTAAGGATGTTAAACAAATCCATTGATCATATGCTGAAGAAAATTTAAAAACTATGCTGACCACTTACTTAGCTACCGGGGAGGGCAGACCCCCCCCCCCCCCTTCCCTAATCGAGTAGTGAAAGGCAGGGGGATGTTAAGGGGGCAGAGGAAATTATTCCGAGTTTAATGATAGGTTCCCCTACTGTACACTCTGGCTAAACGATTGCATTTAAGCATGTTATTAATTTAGTAGGACATGTCCCCCCCTGCCATGTCCATTCAGTGGATGGATCCTCGCTACTCCTTATAATTATCCTTATAGCCGATCTTTTTTTCTTTTTTTTAATTTTAAATAATAGTTTTAACATTAAGAGTGGCGTAATTTTAACCCTTGTTCATGTTTATATTAACATGTCTAGCATGCTTGCCAATAGCGTAAGGAAATATAAAGGGAGTTGATGGCGCGTGTGGCCCCTTCTGGATCCGCCCCCCCCCCCCACCCCCCTCAGTGATACTCACATATTGGACCCAGCTCCTTGAGATTATCGAACGCACATGACGTGGTTGTTCCGAGTGTAGCACAGAGCTGAACAAGAAGTGAAAACGATAAATAGAAAAGAACAAAGAAAGCCGGGAAAAAATAACTTGCAAGATATGATATGATACTATCAAGTTACAAAGAAAGAAAGAAAAAATAACCTGTTCTCTTTCACAAGATTTGTTGGTCGCAAAATTGCACAGAATCCCGTCAAGTTTAAGTTTCTACCGCTGTTTTGGGGGGTAAATTTTACACAAATTGCTTTCCTTATCCGTCATAAATTAGGAATCGTATCATGATTCTTGTTCCTTTTTTGTTCTTCTTGTTCTTCTTCATCTTCTTCTTCTTCTTCATCTTCTTCATCATCTTTTTCTTCTTCTCCATCATCCTCTTCTTCTTCTTCTGATTCTTCTTTGTCTTCTTCTTCTTTTACTTATTCATCTTCCTCTTCATCTTCTTCTTCTTCTTCTTCTTCTTCTTCTTTTACTTCTTCTTCTTCTTCTTCTTCTTCTTCTCCTTCTTCTCCTTCTTCTTCTTCTTCTTCTTCCTTCGTTTGATTGTGTGTCTGTTTGTATGGTGTGTGTCTGTTTGTATGTCGTGTATCTGTTTGTATGTCGTGTGTCTGTTTGTATGTCGTGTATCTGTTTGTATGTCGTGTATCTGTTTGTATGTCGTGTATCTGTTTGTATGTCGTGTATCTGTTTGTATGTCGTGTATCTGTTTGTATGTCGTGTATCTGTTTGTATGTCGTGTGTCTGTTTGTATGTCGTGTGTTTGTTTGTATGTCGTGTATCTGTTTGTATGTCGTGTATCTGTTTGTATGTCGTGTATCTGTTTGTATGTCGTGTATCTGTTTGTATGTCGTGTGTCTGTTTGTATGTCGTGTGTCTGTTTGTATGTCGTGTATTTGTTTGTATGTCGTGTATCTGTTTTTATGTCGTGTATCTGTTTGTATGTCGTGTGTCTGTTTGTATGTCGTGTATCTGTTTGTATGTCGTGTATCTGATTGTATGTCGTGTATCTGTTTGTAAGTCGTGTATCTGTTTGTATGTCGTGTATCTGTTTGTGTGTCGTGTGTCTGTTTGTATTTCGTGTATCTGTTTGTATGTCGTGTATCTGTTTGTATGTCGTGTATCTGTTTGTATGTCGTGTATCTGTTTGTATGTCGTGTGTCTGTTTGTATTTCGTGTATCTGTTTGTATGTCGTGTGTCTGTTTGTATGTCGTGTATCTGTTTGTATGTCGTGTGTCTGTTTGTATTTCGTGTATCTGTTTGTATGTCGTGTATATGTTTGTATGTCGTGTATCTGTTTGTATGTCGTGTATCTGTTTGTATGTCGTGTATCTGTTTGTATGTCGTGTGTCTGTTTGTATTTCGTGTATCTGTTTGTTCAAACATTCCTAGACTGATTCATTCACGGTAGAGCCATAATAACAAGAGAAGGTGATAGAAAGAAAAAACAAAGAATAATATAAAATGGCATGCCTCCGCCGCATAATGGGAGTGACAAGACTAGACAAGCTTCAAAACACACACATCAAAGAATCCCTCAACCTCGAACAAGATGTCATGGACAA
The DNA here is from genome assembly GCA_035222895.1 of Strongylocentrotus droebachiensis. Lineage (NCBI taxonomy): Eukaryota > Metazoa > Echinodermata > Echinoidea > Camarodonta > Strongylocentrotidae > Strongylocentrotus > Strongylocentrotus droebachiensis. The sequence continues at coordinate 60,489 of JAVYIG010009839.1, forward strand.
AGTCTCGACTAAAAGACTCAAATATTTTGGCTACGTCCTACGAATGAAACCCACAAGATACCCCAAAATTGCTGTTGAAGGAAACGTCGCAGGAAATCGACCCAGAGGCCGTCCACCCAAAATATGGCTTGACTGCATCTCAGAGGACTGCAAAGCAAGATCCATACAAAGGCTAGTAGATGCATCAAGATTGGATGCAGACAGAAAGACTTGGCATACCATCACCATACAGAAGCCATCACGAGGCCCCAGGCCTGCGTGGACGGCATAAGTAAGTAAGTAAGTAAACATAAAAGAAGGTAAAAGAAGGAAGAAACAAAGAATAACATATGGAAAAACAGAAATAAAAAATGATAAAGAATAGATAATGGACAGATAAAAGAGAAGATGAAAGATGGAAAAACAAGGAATGGTAAAACGAAAGAAACAAAGAATTGCTGCAACTGTAACTCAATCGAGTTCGCTGGACTGCCAGCGTCTTATTTTGTTCGTACCACGGCGAGCCCAGATTCGAGTATGAACTCATTTTCATACATAATAAGCTACGTAAAGCTTGCAAAGAGGTCACAAACAATTCGACTTTGATTATTTATTGCTTTGCCTCACTATTTATAAAGGAAAAAAAAGCTGAATAAACTGAGACTTGAACCCTCATATCAACTACAAAGTGTTATTAGTTACACGCTGTCCTTGCCGATTGAGCTAACGATGAGTTAATGTCAGCTGGATTTGTATAATTACTATCACCCTATTGACCACCCTACCGGATTCCATGTGCACATGCGCTGGTTTCCTTCGCGAGTTCGCATGCTCAGGTTTCCCTCGCGAGCTCGATCTGGGGGGCATTTCATGAAACAATTAGTCTGTGGTTTTCACCGACTAATATCATGTTCACCGACAATTCTTTTGTCACTGATTGTTTTCCAGGCCTGTGATTGGTCAAATTTAGTCAGCGCTGACTAAATTGTCGGTAAACATGATATTAGTCGGTGAAAACCACCGACTAGTTGTTTAATGAAACACCCCCTGGGCTCGCCGTGGTACGAAAAAATAAGACGCGGACTGCCACAGCATCAAAACAGCTGATCGAAGAAGTTTTTTTTTAATCGGGGTGCCGCGCATGCGCATTACCAACCAGAACACGCCAAAACATCACCGAGCTGAATTCAGTCGGTGATGTTTCCGCACAAGTGTAAACGGGCGCGCGAAACATCGCGTTTTTTTTTTTAATGAGGTATTTGACAGTATTCCAAATCCACTTTCCTTGGCAATTTCTGAATCACCGCAAGGTAACATCGTATCTTACGTAAACAGGGATTCTCCCTTTGGCTTTGTCTTCTTCTATGGCTTTCTGGAGTACATCCCCTCTCAGAGAACCTTTGTCATCGGTGGCTAGCTGTCTGATGCGAAGACTAGCAATCATAGCTGCTTTTTCGACTGATGAATGACTCTTTGGAGAGAAAAAGAGAAAAAGAGAGAGAGAGAGAGAGAGAGAAGGAATGGGAGGGGTGAAGGGTGGAAAAAGTGATTAAAATATGAAACTCAATTCAAGATCATCATGATCATAATCATTGTGAATGGATTAATTTAAATAGTGGATTCCTTTACTCCTTTTCAACTTTGGGCATTGTTACGGGGGACACGGTTCCAGCCAATATTAATGACCAAGGATGATCTCAAATAGAACGGGAAATGATAGAAACTAATATCCTCTGACGTCACGGATATGAAAATAGTAAAGGGCTAGTCTCCTGGTAGAATTATGCTTGGATTTTCCGTGAGGAATATATAAAGCCAAAACAACACAATAATTGTGAGAAATCTAAGGGCAATACACCAGTTTACAGTTGTATCAGTGCGCATGCGTAGACAGTTGACCTCGGGTCATTGGCCCTGAAACAAAGCCAATGACCCGAGGTCAGTGGTATTTATGCGTGAATTAAGATTGCGCCCATGCAAATGATGATGTGTGCGCACAACGCAGCGCGTAGGCAGTGATTACATCATAATTTGCATGGGCGCAATCTTAGTTTACGCATAAATACATGGCCTCTAGGTCATTGGCTTTGTTTAAAATGGCGCACACAACCGTAAACTGGCAATTGCGACGACCCAACATAGGCACCCAGAACATCGACATGCTTCAGGTACAAGTCAACTCCAAAAATAACAATAGAAGCAAAACATTCAGACAAACCTATCAAAAAAAGGGTTGAGCAAAATCAGATAACTAATAAGAAAGTTATGAATTGCCAAATTGCCAATTTGGTTATCAGTTTGTGACATCATGTCCTCACTATTTCTCAATTGCTTTTTATAGTTTAAACTCATTAATTTCACCTTTTATTTTCTCATACTTTGCCCAGGTTATATAATTTGTATCATATTGCGTGCATGACATTTCACAAAATCTTTTATGAACTTTAAAGAATTGATACTATTTTCTGAATATTGGATATTCATAATTATTGATTTTTATATAAATAGTTTATAAAAATTCACATTTTTCATGATTTTACGTGAACGAAATTACTCTCTATAGTGCATTCACACAAAAACATATTGCTATCAATATAACTCTAAGATTCTTAGGGGGAAAATAGGAAATAAATATTATCAATATAAAGAAAATAATTAGTGGATAGTGAGGACATGACGTCACAGACTGATGAGTGAGTTGCCAATTTGTCTAGTGATTTTCAAGTTTTTCATGTCATTAAAAATGTATAACTTTCGTATTAGTTATCAGATTTTGCTCAAACTTTTTTTGATTGGTTTGTCTGATGTTTCTGCTTCTATTGAAAGTAAGTTAGTTTTGGCATAGACCTGTCCTTTAAAACAGACTAAATATCTGGATACTTGATGGAGTAATCTCTTTAGCAGCTCGCTACTTGGATGGAGATATACCTGGTCTGATGTGTAAACGACTATTTTTGACATGACGTCATACTGATCAAGACTCGGATCCTTTTCTATCTCCTGTCTTATTGTCTTCATCTTAGCTGCCAGCAAAATTACTAGAGTTGATTCACTTGCTGTACCCTGTTTAAAGAAAACAATATTAATATGAGTTTACATGTATCTCAAACGATATGGATAATGCTACGAATATTGTTTCCTGCCTCAATGCCTATATATTTTCTATCCCTTTTATTTTGTTGTTGTTGTTGGTGTTGTTGCTGCTGTTGTTTGATATGTCTCCGTTTACTAAAACTCTACCTAAAATTTTTACAAGGAGACTTTTCTTTATACATGTACAATTTATCCTCTCTCTCTCTCTTTCTCTCCGTTGCCCCTTCTCCATCTTCTTTTTATCTTTTTCTCCATTCTACTTCTCCTTTCTACTTCGTACTGTTTCTTCTACGTTTTTAATTTCGACATGTTTCTGTATCTTATCTTTATCGATTGATTGTTTAATTGTTTTACGTGGCTGCTAAGAAAGCATAATGTATGCTTGTAAGTAAGCAACCCGTTGACCGACGGCATTAAGTCCTCTCCGAGGTACTTGATCATGAGGATTAATGTCTTACCAAAGGGAACTAGCGCATCGACTTGGTTTCGAACCCTGGACCCCCCGGTTACGCGACCACTGCTCTACCACTGAGCGATCGCACCTCATCTTCTATTAGTATTACTTCTTTATTTATTTTTTCGTCCTTCTTCTTCTGATTCATCTTCATTAACTTCTTGATTTCTTCCTTCCTTACCTCTTTTCTCCTTCTTTTACTTTAACTAATAACATGCACTTTTGTCTTCATCTATTCACAATTTTCTTCACCACCTCATTGTTCTCCATTGTACTTTCATTCTCATACTGCTTTCTAACTGGCTTCTATCGAAACAAATGTGAAACCGCAGTTTCCCCCCTGTCGCTTTCTAACTGCCGGTGAAATTCACTCGCTGTGGCGAGCCCTTGCCGGAAGTGAAGAAATATTGCGTAATTATTAAGCCCGCGCTCCATCTAGCTAGCATGCAGCATGTTCAACCATAAGTCAACAAACACAGCTGGTTACGATAAAGCGCGCGTATACTGCGACCATTGACCATTTTAATCGCTGTTTTAATCGCCTTTTTCTCCTAAACGTTTTCTAACTGGCCGTTTCATCGGTGTCACACCGATAGAATGAGAATTTCTCCTGCTCGTGAGCAGTAGAATTTAATCGCCTATTTCTCTTCTTTTCATCGGCCATTTAATCGCCTTTTTCTGCTCTGTTGCTTTCTAACTAGCCGTTTCATCGGATGCGTCCGGATGCATCCGATGAAAATCAGTGCAGTTAGAAAAGGGTATTAGACTTCCTACCTGAATGACTCCTCCTCCCTGCCTTGTTTCATTGAATAAGAATGATTCAGGAAGACTCAACATCCTTCCTAACCAATTCATCATAGTCATCTCAAGCTCTGTACATGCTGGACTGGCAATCTAATGGAGAAAGAAAATAACACACGAGAAAATGACTTTTATCTCATTCATGTTGATTAAACAGCACATATCCTATCAGCATTATTGCTTCCTAGATGTCCTGTTACCCACTCCCCCCCCCCCCCCCCAACAAAGTGAATAGCAATTTCGATATGCAATGGTGGATTGGGACTGGGTCACGTGGGTATGTGCCCTCTCCCCCCCCCCCCCCCCCCGAACAACTAAATAAAAATGCACACGCAAAAAATATGATATATACGTGTTTTTCTTTTTTCTTTCCATATAATTATTTGGACTACACAGGAAACTAAAGACATGATAGTCTTATTTGAGCTATAATATATATTTGGATGAAAATAGCACGTATGAAAAATTGTGGGAAAAATATCAAAATAATTGAAAATACTTTTTTCGAGTCCATTTCCCCCCAAATGTTATAACATGATTGTAAGATACTAATCTCTGTTTTGTAAGGACATTTTTTGTTTCAGTTGACGATCAAAGTATGACGTCAGAAGCGAAGGTTTTTTGGTTGAATTTTTAGTCTGCCGAGTGGGGGCGTAGTAATTTAGCTGCAAATGATTCTCAATTTTGGGAAAAGTCATCTTTCTGATTGCGATCAATATTTAGTATTTCCAGACAAGCCCAATGTTGTGAGTATAATTTGAACATATGATGTTGATAATTGATAACTAGCCGTCAGTTTGAGTTGGGTGTTGGTTTTATACAATTCATAGTTTTCAGATAATTTGATGTATAAAATTTGTTATGAAAGTTATTCGTACGCACAGTAACTTTGTATGCATTACACGTGCAGTTACATAATACGGTTCATGTGTGTAGTGCTATGGGGATAGTCTGTTGTACAGACCGTGTTGTGTTATTTTAATATCATTTATATATAGGCAGTTGTATAAAGTGACAGAATGTAGATAAATTCTGGTAACTGTAGACATGTATATAAAGAGGAATTTAGGGTAATTTGTGTATCATGCACACAAATACAACAGTAAACAAAGGAAACTCAAGCAGCTATATTAGGGTATCATAAAGGTTATTCATTTATTATGATGCTATAAGGAAATAGAACATATATTTAGTGGGCATTGATATTTCATTTTGGAACAGTATAATATGTAATTTCAGTAAACATGCATTAATCGTACAACTAATTTGATGCAAGATTGTTTGTAAACAGTTTAAAATTGACATATTATTTATGATTGTTTAATTCTGATTAAATTTCAGGTTGAACCGCCTTTTGTGAACGGTATCGCATCATGCTTGAAATTGTCGCTATTTATTGAAGTGCAGTCAGTCCGATTGGCAAGTTATACGCTACATTAAGTTCAACAACAGTGCTTTAAGTCAACATGAGCGATATGTCCCATCAAGAGTCCGTCAAGCCCGGGGATTCAGCAAGCCAGACTGGCAAGAGCAGCACGAGCAGTACCTCCAGAGCTAGAGTCAAAGCAATGGTGAAGAGAGCGGCCTTGGCAGCCCAGGCAGCAGCTCTCCATCAACAACAAGCTCTTGAACTGGAGGAGTTTAAGCTGAAGCAGAGAAGGAGTAAGCTTGAGCTACAGACAAGACTCAGCATGGCAAAAGCTGAGGAAGAGGTTTTCTCCCAACATGGAGAGAGCATGACTGCTGCTGCAAATACAGATGTCTCCCAACAGCGAGGGGCCTTGACGACGGAGCCCAGCATGGCTACAGATTTAGAGGAGGATGTCTACCAGCCGAGACAGCCTTCAAAGGTGCAACCTAACAGGGTCAGCACTACAGACAAGGACTTCTCCAAGCGTGGAGAGAGCATGACTGCTGCTGCAGATGAAGATGTCTCTCAACGAAGAGGGGCCTTGACGACGGAGCCCAGCATGGCTATAGATTTAGAGAAGGGTGTCTACCAGCTGAGACAGCCCTCACAGGTGCAACCTAACAGGGTCAGCACTACAGACAAGGACTTCTCCAGGCATGGAGAGAGCATGACTGCTGCTGCAGATACAGATGTCTCCCAACAGCGAGGGGCCTCGACGACGGAGCCCAGCATGGCTACAGATTTAGAGGATGTCTACCAGCTGAGACAGCCTTTAAAGGTGCAACCTAACAGGGTCAGCACTACAGACAAGGACTTCTCCAAGCATGGAGAGAGCATGACTGCTGCTGCAGATACAGATGTCTCCCAACAGCGAGGGGCCTTGACGACGGAGCCCAGCATGGCTACAGATTTAGAGGAGGATGTCTACCAGCTGAGACAGCCTTTAAAGGTGCAACCTAACAGGGTCAGCACTACAGACAAGGACTTCTCCAAGCATGGAGAGAGCATGACTGCTGCTGCAGATGAAGATGTCTCTAAACGAAGAGGGGCCTTGACGACGGAGCCCAGCATGGCTACAGATTTAGAGAAGGCTGTCTACCAGCAGAGACAGCCCTCACAGGTGCAACCTAACAGGGTCAGCACTACAGACAAGGACTTCTCCCAGCATGGAGAGAGCATGACTGCTTCTGCAGATGAAGATGTCTCTCAACGAAGAGGGGCCTTGACGACGGAGCCCAGCATGGCTACAGATTTAGAGAAGGCTGTCTACCAGCAAAGACAGCCCTCAGAGTTGCAACCCAACATGGTCAGCGCTACTGTAACAGACAAGGACTTCTCCCAGCATGGAGAGCCCTTGAAGTATGTAACCACCACGAACCAGAGTGAAACCACAGAACAGAATGGCTCCATACTAACTGGGTCAGAAGCAAGTTACGGAATCGCCATAGGGGCCGGTATGCGATGTGTACTTCCCATAGGTCCATTGCATGTTCAGGCAGCAGATGGAGATAGATGTGTTCGTACCGACGCTCTACTGGACTCTGGTTCGACCACATCCTTCTGCACAGAGAGCCTAGTAAGGAAAGTGTCAGCACAGGGGGAAGAGCACATACTTTCCATATCAACTTTGGACGATCCTGATGGAAGGATCCAGACTCAACTTGTGAGTCGTATGGTCGACACAGGTCTCATGACAGAAAGAGTGAAGCTTCAGAAGGTTTTCACGAACAGGAAGACCGACATGCTGAGCAACCACATGGCCAGTATGCGAGACTTAGAAGGATGGCAGCACTTCGAGGGGCTGGATCTACCATTTGCCTGCGGACAAGAAGTGGGACTCCTGATAGGGCAAGATGCGCCATTTGCTCTGATGCCCTTAGAGGTTCGTAGAGGAAAAGGAGAAAATGGCCCTGCTGCTGCTACTCCAGACAATAACGGAATGTCGGTGAAGGACAGAAAGGCTCTTGAAATACAGAATGAAGGGAAGTGCATAGAGATGGAACAGTACCAGTTTCACATACCCTTCAAGGAGAAACGACCTACATGTAGCTTGACAGACAACCGATGGGTAGCAGAACAAAGGTTGCGGAGTCTCAGAAGGAAGCTAGGTAGAGATCACGCTCTGCACTACAAGTACAAGAAAGGCTATGCCGAGGAGGTGGAAGAGCAAGATTGTCAACCAGGTGACGTAACATGTCGATACCTCCCTCATCATCCAGGTTTACGATTTGGTACTGGTGGTCGACGAGCACTCACACCGCAATGTTTGGCCTTTGGGAAGAGTCCTTCAGACATGGCCAGAAGAGAAAGGCTTTGATCGACAGTGTGAAGTGAAGACCTGAACCAGCGTACTGCGGGGAGACCAGTTACAAAGCTCTATTTAATTTGGAGGCAGATTCTTGGAGACATTTCTGTGTTTCTAAGATGAGGGGTCAAGCCTAGCGCTGTCCCGTGCCAATTGTAGAGGTATTTGTGTTTTGTGTTCTTAAAACCAGAAAGCGGAACTGACATCGATCCTTTTTCGCGTATTAGAGTAACATTGATCAGTCAAGAAATTAAGGAATTTTTGTGCTTCAGCATCATGGACAAAGTGTCAACATTTGAGCAACTTTCAGAGAATTTTTAGAGACTTTGACAAGAAATTTGAGGAAAGGACAGCGTTTCAGAAGAAGTTCGAAGGAAAAGAAAGAAAAAAAATGTTGCCAGACAAAGTTGATATTTAGTCAGAAGAGGAAATACATATTATTCTGATCCTTTAATAACTCAGAGAATGTCAAAGAACAAGATTTAGACGAAAATAGATTATACCATAATGCAGGACTGACATGGTGTAATTTATGTTTGCACGATATTGGAAAGTTTTCAACCTTTTGATTTTCCTTTATATTCATATGATGAATGCATTTGTATGTATTCTATATTAGGTTCATTTCCAGAGGAGAAAGCTTAAAGTTGCAGAATACATTTAAATCAGTTATACGCTTGTCGATGATATGTCGTTTATAACTGTTTCCATGACAACCAAATTACATGGCATTGGCTATTTGGTAGAATATGTAATACCAGGATCGATAATGTCATATATGCAGATTATGCATAGAAAGATTGAAATGGTATATTTAGATTTATGTATTTGTCTATGTAGGGACTTGGAAGTTTCGACTAGGAAAATTTATATTTTTTAGCAGATAATGTCTTGTGAAGTTATATTTGGTTACAACAACATGACTCTATGTGTACTGGAATTGGTATGTGAATTCAATTCAGTTTCAAACAGTATTTGTGAAATCTGAAGTGTTGATTACAGAATCAATATTTCCTTTTATTGAGTGACACATAACAAGATTTCTTTTTTAGTTTGTATGGGATTGAAAGAAGTGGTTGTAGTGGTAACAGTTGCCAACAGAGATATTTCAAAGTGAAATTTTGGTTTTCATGATATACGGTTTTCATATTCTAATGTAGGAATTTATAAAGTTAATAATTGTTGCATGTTATACATTGATACAGGTAGTACAGCAACCAACTTTGTTGTAAGTTAATTAGAAAAGGGAAATTTTAGTCTTTTTTTTGGTGTTGTAACAAGGAAATCTAGACATGAACAACCTTTTTCTTTTTCGTGTTCAAAGAAAGCTGTTTGGTTACTAGGTGTTCATCAAAATTAATGTAAATTAGATTGATTGTTAATTGGTGTATAAAGACATTCAGTATAGATATGTTTAATTTTTTTGGATTCCTTTGGAATTTTGGATAGAGTATATATCTGTAAGTCCAGGTTTAGAATGAGAAGAGATTAGAGAAGTAAATGTTCGGTATGATCTTCACATTTAGGGGCCGGAATGTAAGATACTAATCTCTGTTTTGTAAGGACATTTTTTGTTTCAGTTGACGATCAAAGTATGACGTCAGAAGCGAAGGTTTTTTGGTTGAATTTTTAGTCTGCCGAGTGGGGGCGTAGTAATTTAGCTGCAAATGATTCTCAATTTTGGGAAAAGTCATCTTTCTGATTGCGATCAATATTTAGTATTTCCAGACAAGCCCAATGTTGTGAGTATAATTTGAACATATGATGTTGATAATTGATAACTAGCCGTCAGTTTGAGTTGGGTGTTGGTTTTATACAATTCATAGTTTTCAGATAATTTGATGTATAAAATTTGTTATGAAAGTTATTCGTACGCACAGTAACTTTGTATGCATTACACGTGCAGTTACATAATACGGTTCATGTGTGTAGTGCTATGGGGATAGTCTGTTGTACAGACCGTGTTGTGTTATTTTAATATCATTTATATATAGGCAGTTGTATAAAGTGACAGAATGTAGATAAATTCTGGTAACTGTAGACATGTATATAAAGAGGAATTTAGGGTAATTTGTGTATCATGCACACAAATACAACAGTAAACAAAGGAAACTCAAGCAGCTATATTAGGGTATCATAAAGGTTATTCATTTATTATGATGCTATAAGGAAATAGAACATATATTTAGTGGGCATTGATATTTCATTTTGGAACAGTATAATATGTAATTTCAGTAAACATGCATTAATCGTACAACTAATTTGATGCAAGATTGTTTGTAAACAGTTTAAAATTGACATATTATTTATGATTGTTTAATTCTGATTAAATTTCAGGTTGAACCGCCTTTTGTGAACGGTATCGCATCATGCTTGAAATTGTCACTATTTATTGAAGTGCAGTCAGTCCGATTGGTTGGTTATACGCTACAATGATATTATATTAAGTTGAAACCCGATCGCAGAAGATTTCGAAAACAATTAACCTTCGGAATTTTCAATAGCCTTTTCCATCCCCTATCGAAATTTGTAGCTATTACAGTGGTGTAAATTGCGTTATCCAATAATTGATTTTCTGGAAATTGCCCTTGAATTGCATAGATATAAAGGGTACTCACCCAAGAAAACCCGACACATGCGATAGCACCTGATAGCATGTCACCTAGTAAAGAAGCAAAGGAGTTTGCCATCGGGTAGTAGGCGTGGAAGTCGGGATGATTCCAGTGCGTTACCTAGCAACGAGAGTGATGATGATGATGATGATGGTGGTGGTGATGATGATGACAGAGATATCATTAATACAAATACATACGGAATGGAATTTCATATTGATGGTTACAATTTATTATAATTTGTTAAGTCAACAGTTGTAATTAATATCCTTCACGACAATATTAATTCTCAATATGTTTATAGATTATGATTATCCTCACCGAATTGCACGCTCTTGTAATGTGAATCATACCAATAAACTCCTATATAACTCTTTAAATTTCAGGGCCCTAACGATGCAAACAGAAAGAATTTAAGATAAGAAACCGAAATTGTGAAAAATCGTCAATTACAAAAGGTTATTAAATTGTAGATAGAAGTATACATTTGGAACGATGAGTCGACGATTGTCACACTTTTGCTAACATACATCACATCTATTGATTCCTTTATGATTATTAATGCACGGCGCCCTCGATTTGTCCATACAAACATATAAACATGCACTATGAACATGCAGGCATGTAGCCACGGGGGGGGGGGGGGGGCACGGGGGGCACGTGCCCCCCTAAAATTTCCAAGATCGGTTGAACTTTTTTAGACCCCTTTTTTTTACCTCGATCGATTACATGTATGTGCCCCCCAAACATCGAACTCTGGCTACGTGCCTGTGAATATGACGGACAAAGAAATAGCACAAAATATACAGTTCCTCATTCTACCCTCAACAATTGCTGTGGTAGACAAAGGAACATCCCTTCACTGCTATTATGTAAAAATGAGTAGAACAGGTGAAAATGCATGTGACACCTGTTCTACACATTCTTACATAATAGCAGTGGTGGTACACAAAATATTAGAAATCGTTATATTTATGCATATTTCAGCCGTCTCTGAACCGATTTTGATCAAACAAAGATGATTTTGTCATTTAAATTATATGCTCTTTCAAATTTGACACTCATTTTTTCATTATCTCACAAAAAAACAAAAAAATTGTAGCGCCCTTTGCAACAGAACTCAACTATCCCTTTAAAGTAATGCTTGCATTTTCATATTTAGAATAAACGAATTCTTGTTCACTGGGTGCCTGCCGTAGCAACAAACAGAGTTGACAAAAGACTTGACTCTGTTTCGTTGACGATCAGCCATGCATCAAGTCGTCTTTCGTCTTCTTTGTGCATGGCTGATCGTCAACAGGGACTTTTAGATTTTCCGAACAACAACGTGGATTGCTACGATCGACGTCCTTTTAATGCACTGCCTTGAATGGACGTCACACGTATCAGTCCACGCAAATCTAAAAGTCCCTAACGAAACGCTGTGGACACAATACTCGAGTGGTCGTCTAAGTGTGCCCCACATACCCTGATTTCTGTCGGTTCATGATATAGGAGAAATTTATTTATTAAAAAAAGATTGGGGGGTGGTTCTATGAATAAATTATTTATTTATTTGTGTATGTATCTATTTATTTATTGATCTATTCATTTATCTATTTATTTATCTAAAGTAGGAATATGCAACTTTCAAAATGTTTTAGTTTTAAATTTATAGTATTTTTGGGGCAATGTCTTTTCTCATCTTATTTTAAAGCAGAGATGTGAAAATAGCAAAATGTATCAAAAGGTTATAATAGAAGTTGATTGGATACGGGCCTTAGTTCATTTATTTCTGTATCTAATAATTTCTACTTTTTTTTTGGGGGGGGGGGGGTTAAAACGTGGAAACGACAGTTTCTTGCCTTTGGCATTCCTAATGGGCGTGTTTATGCTTCACTTTTCTGGCCAGAATCAGGCATCTGTTACGCGTTTAGTTTAAAACACGGTTGCGTCCATGCTCACTTTTGTAGAATCACCGAAAAACGGCGATCACGATCGCCGATCGTAAACTCACAAAAAGATGCGTTTACAATTTGTAAACGCGTTTAAATGGGGTCAACGCACTGACCTCTAGTGGGTCTACGTAGCATGCACAGTGAAGGTTTGCGAATCCAGCTGGAATACCAATTAAGGTCACCCAAAAAGCCTTGCCTGGAGGAGCCAGAGAAGTGAGCATAAACAGTACACCGTGGAACTGCGATTACGATGAGCGTTTACGATGAGCGTTACAAATCGCTCATTCTGCCTTCAAAATTTAAGCTTAAACGCACCCTTAGACATCTTTTCAAACACGTTTGAAGAGTAAAGGGGGTGGGGCGGGAGGTGGATGGAGGCGGGTCCTTATTCTTTCCTATGAAGGGCAGAAAAATATCGCAAAACGCTATTCCTTACCCCTACAAAATAAGCCTTTTCACAACAGGTCACGCATTCTCCCAACAACTCGGTCATCACTATTCACGACGAAATTGGCGACGAAATTCACGATATCGTCAATTTCGTCGTGAATAATTGGCGATAAAATTCACGACGTCGTCAATTTTGTCGTGAATAATTGGCCATAAAATTCACGACGAGATTCACGCCTGGCTGGTTTCGTCGCCAATTACGTCGTCAATTCAATTTGTCCTTGCTTACGCGGCCTGCCTAGTCTAGCGGTAAACAATCCAGCCCCCTTGAAGACGATTATGACGAGACGTTTTTACCATGATATCAGTGAAAATGGTGGGGGGGAGAGAGAGAGAGAGAGAGAGAGAAGGGAAAGAAGGGAAAGGGAAAGAGGAGAGAAAGGGAAAGAAAGAAGAGGAAGAAGAAAAGAAAAGGGGGACGAAGGAAATCGGGGGGGTGCGAAAGGGCCTTGCCTCCCCCCAATCAAAAAAATAAGAGAGAAGGAAGGAAATGGAAAGAAAAAAGGAAAAGAGGAGATAAAGGGAAGGAAAATTGAGGAAGAAGAAAAGAAAAAAGGGGGATATCAATTTTCCCGCCAACAAGTTACGGATCAGGATGGGGGTGAGGCAAAAGGCCCTTGCCTCCCCCTGCCCCCGCTCAAAAAAAAAGAGAGAAGGAAGGAAAAGGAGAGCTAAAAGGGACCAAAAAAGAGGAAGAAGAAACAAAAAAGGGTGAAAAGAAGGAGAGATAGATCAGTTGCAGTTAATCCCGCCAGCAACGTGTGGAAAAGGATGGGGGCCAAAAGGACCTTGCCTCCCCCAGCAAACCT